>ML119785.1:0-128206 GCA_003788565.2 Ascobolus immersus RN42
CAAACATACCGGTTTCATTGAGTTCAACACTGCCGATTCCCACGAGCGAAACCACAATCCGTGCCTTTTAACTAGCTATGTTGGATCTGGTCAGCTTTTAGCACCGTTAAACCCATGCGCTAGGGGCAGCTTGGCCCATCTAGCAGCTTCGCAGGACTTCATGGGGTAACTAAAGTAGTTTAGGCTCAAGTTCACAAATCACTGTTATCCCTGGCGCTGTTATCTATCCCTGGCTCAAATTATTTTTTCTTGATGCAGGACGAGTGGCGATGAGTGCATCTTTCTCCGACTTCGACTTGCGTTTGGTAACTGGCTTGCCCTGAGTAGCTTGGCTGTTCTGATGAGACTGTGACATATCCGTAAGAGCATCTGGTCTCTGTTTCTTTATCGGTCTCTCCACCCTCCCATCCTCCGCGGACCTCTTCCTTAGTTTCCTGTTTCCGACTTGCGTTCCGGAACACTCATCCTCGTTCTCACTAGAAACAATGGCGGCAGACTTTATATTGCCATTTATATTCCTTTTTAATGGTTTGGTAGTCGACCTGGAAGGCGTCGAGGTTGAGGCAGTAGTCGAGGTATTGGGTCTCTTCTTGGGAGGTTCTGGTTCTGGTGAGCCCCCCCCTTCCATTAGAACATGCGAGTCAGCCAGAATCGCAGACGTACTGCGTTCTCTGTCATACATCTCGGGTGTCGACGTCTCTCTGCCGGGGGGTGATTGTTTCCTCTTGTTCTAAATCTCACATGTCAGCTTCTCGAATCATCAACTTTCGGGAAATATAATACATACGTTTGTTTGGCCAGGTCTTGTGATCCTCAGGAGAATACCGGAGTCCTTGCATGTATCCAGAGCCTTCGACAATTGCTCTTGTATGGACATTGGCTTATATGCCGCCTTACTGTCACCTATCCTCTTGTATCCCAGTTTCTCCTCATCTCTGTCAAATCCACCTTCGACTTTCTCGTTTATCCAGTGTGCCAAACCACCGAATTTCTCGATTTTGCCCATATGTACGGTGTATCGATTATGATCCCCAAGTATTTGTACCGGTATACATGGGATAGGGGAGTTGGTGATTGTTTCCACAGGGCTGCGGCTGCATGGTGTTGACTTATGTGCTGGTGTTTGTTGTGATTGTCGTGGCTTGTTGTTCAACGCCGGGGTCTTTGGAGGAGTCGGTGGAACTTCGTCACGTCCTATCAGGGTGGACGATTTCTTCGGGGTTGCGAATTTGGAAATAGTCGTAGATTGTACCATGGTCGTCACAGGCGGGGCACTTCCAGATGATCTCTTCTTGTTGTCGGGTGTAGTATACACCGAACTATCACCACTCTTGCTACCACCACCCTTCTCCCTGGCGAGAGTAACAGACCTCTGTAACTTCGCTTCTGATGGTCGTTGTGCTGATTTGGCCGATGGATGCACCATATCAACGGGCTGTGATGCGGCGATCCGTAGCGACTGAGGAGAAGGCGACCTCGGCGCAGTGTTGAGGACATATGTCTTTTCGAATCGGGCCATTTTGACGGGGTCCAGATCGTCGTCAGAGTCTGAGTGATGAGTATGGGAGTGCTTGAGTCGAGTAATCCATAGCTCCTTACTCTTGAGATGCCTGCCATACTCCGTAGTCTCAGCCGCTTGCGTTCTGACATACTTCAACCGGTCAGACTGTGACTCGTTCGTGTCATAATCATCCGCCTGTCTGGAACTGAAATCATCAACGTCTGGTTTATCTGACGGATCTTCGTCGGGGCTTGTTTCTCCCTCAGCCTGACAGTTATTAGTGAAGTTCAGACAAATGCGCTAGTGGAAATACCAAATCCATGACAACATAGAGGAAGACGCCATAGTTATGAACAAGATGAAAATTCGCCTCCCAGTCTCTGGTTGTCCCCATGTCAAAAGAAGAAGTATGAATAATATCGCCTCGACGGTTCAGAGGTTTACTGAAAACGTTTCCGTCCGAGTGGTGTGGGAGTCGCTGGTCATATATCCGTTGCATATCTGAGGAGTGCCGAAAATACTCAAGGGACGTCAACCTTGCTTTGGATGCCCCTTCCCATAATATCGTGATGTAACCAGCCTCTTTACTTACACTCTCTCCGTCATCAACAATTTCAGACGTGTCTGTCCCATATCCACTCGCAGATACCTCCTCGTCCGGGACCTCTTCTGCCTCGTGTAGTATGAATTCGGACGCCTGGCTCCGACTAGTATTTCTCATGTCTTTACGTTGTGACGGCTGTGTAGATGATGGCTCTTCTTCCTCCTCCTTGGAAACGACCTCCTCGATCTTCTGGCGTGTCTTTTGGCGACGACCAGATGGTTTAGCAGCGGGCTTCTTCTTCGACGGTGGCTTGGATGCGGGCTCCTCATCGTCCTCCTCATAATCAACGTCCTCGACCATCTGGCGTGTCTTTTGGCGAGCAGAGAGGGTATCAGCGGGCTTCTTCTTCGACGGTTGTGCAGAGGGTGGCTCTTCTTTCTCCTCATCGGAATCAACCTCTTCGATCTTCTGGCGTGTCTGTTGGCGACGACCAGATGGTTTAGCAGCGGGCTTCTTCTTCGACGGTGGCTTGGATGCGGGCTCCTCATCGTCCTCCTCATAATTAACGTCCTCGACCATCTGGCATGTCTTTTGGCGAGCAGAGAGGGTATCAGCGGGCTTCTTCTTCGACGGTTGTGCAGAGGGTGGCTCTTCTTCCTCCTCATCTGAATCAACCTCTTCGATCTTCTGGCGTGTCTGTTGGCGACGACCAGATGGTTTAGCAGCGGGCTTCTTCTTCGACGGTGGCTTGGATGCGGGCTTCTCGTCGTCCTCGTCGTCATCATCGGACTCAATATCATGACACTGTTGACTCGCAGGGCGTTGACGAGCAGAAGGAACAGAATCGGGCCTATTGCGCGCCAATTTCTTGCGATCTTCGAACCAATACCTCAACGACGTCTTAAGACCATGGAATTCGAGGGAGGGGTAGTCTTTCTTGAACCATTTCAACACCAAACTGACGGTCCCTCTGGACATGTCCTTCGGGAACGCAGTTCGGAAAGACTGGTTCAAGTTCAACCCAGGGTACTTGTTCTCCAGGAATACGAAGACCAACTTCTTGAACTCATGCATCTCCTTCTTCGTCATGCCCAACAGTAGCTTCCAATCTCGCCTTGACGGTATCATTCCCATCTGACTGTCACCTGCAAAATACAAGGTCAGTCGAAACACAGTACGACACGACACAGGAACATACCAATCGAATCTGGAAAGTTCGACCATTTATCCTCCTCTTCGCCATCATACTCGTCTTCTTGTCCATCATCATCTTGGTCGTCGTTAATGCCGGAATCGTCGTGACGCTCACCCTTGTCTGTTGCTTTGTTGCTCCTGGGTGGGTTCTTCGCAGTTGGGCCATCCGACAATGCCTTAGATGACTTGTTTATGCCGACTGGTTTATCTGTGTGTTGAGAATTGGAAGGGCGATTGGCTGACTGGCTGAGTCTCGAACGTTGCTTCTCTGGTGCCGGTCTCTTTGACTGAGTGGGCTTAGGGGGACGATTGGCCGACTGCACTTGTGATGGTGTCTTTGACTGCTTGATCTGTTTGTTGTTCGGCGTTTCGTCCTTCTTGAGACTAGATGGTGAAGAGTTAGAGTTCTTGTTTCGTCCTACACGCCAGCTGGTCAGCTCCAATTGAACATGTTCATCCCTTTGGTTGACTATACCAACAGTGCTAGTCGAATGCTGCTGTGTTCCCGTCCCTACAGGATCTGTATTCGAAGCTTGTAGGACCACGGCCACGTTCTGTGCAAGTGTTGTCAAAAAGGCCGGGTTCGTTAAGGCGAGCATCAGCGCATCGGTAATTGCGTTTTCGGCCATTCCGACTCGATCGTCTCGCTGAAAGCCGGGTGGTTGGGAACCACGCTGGTGCCAGAATGGAAGTGTGCCGGTCTATGATTGGAGAAGTGGGAGACGATTCGTTAAACTGCATGGCCAAACGCCTTGGCGAAGGCCGTGCGTTCGATCGTGCAACACCAAAAAGTCGGATTCCTCTAGCCTCTACCCAACAATTCCGAACCAAAGCGAGCTCTCGGCAGTACCAATCGCCATCATATTATGGACACACCACCCCGCTTGTTTGACCGTTTACTAGTAGGCATGCTACTGTTAAGTGTCTTTCTTCTAATTTTTACAGACATATACCAGCTCGACCGACAACATCGACAAACAACCGTTCATTGCTCGCTCACAACATATTCCCAGTCCAGAGGCAGTCCCCTTGCATTCACATTCGACCAGTTATCGACTATGCCTAAATTTACGTCCTACATTCGACACATCACAGCTACCTCACACCAAACTCTTGTAAATGTACCCCTTTCGCTTGGAATACCCAAAGTCGAATGCTTGACGTCGCAAAGATCATGCTTCTGGCCGTCGAGAACAAATAAGGCGTGAGCCACGACGGCGAACATTGTACGTGTCCCCGTTTGTACATACTTGACCAAATCTTTCTTAAATGTCCAGACACTGCCTGCTGTCTCTCGTTCTGATTATACCATCTCCAGGATATACAACACTCTCCTAGCCCTCAACCACGGTCTTCTGTCTTCATCCATCTCCACACTACCCACATTCCGAGGCTCCGAATTCGACATGGTTCCACCTCATCCACAGCGAGACTGGTTGCCGGGACGAGAAAACGCAGCAAACGTCCAAGCATACATCCACTACCGCCAACGAGGAACCAGGCCGGAGGAATTCAGCATGAAGCCGAAAGTTTGGCTTATTTTGATTGCAAACGACGACCGCAACAACACCATGGCGACCTTCAACGCTCTCGGCGCCTACCACAATCCTGCTATTCTCCCTCCGTATAATCCCACCCATGTCACCCCTTCGTCTGGGAGACAGTGGACATACATAGCACGCATGTTCGACGGACAGGTTGCTCCCAATTTCCCTCGAACGATCGCGGCTTTCCTGGCCATGACACTGGGGGACTGGATCCGATTCGCCGATTTCCATGGGTGGGACTGGAGGAACTGGGAGCATAACCAGAATGGACGCCGGATGACGGTACCAATGGCACGAGCCAAGTTCGCCGTTAGAGTTGGTGTATTCGACAAGATCCCAAGGAATCATTTCTACGACGACCTCCCCAGATTTCAAGCCAGAGTCCAAATCCTCGCGACAATCGCTGCAATTGGCCCCGCGCCTATCCTTTTCCCGAACCCATACAACGACAACAATCTATGACACCTGTATCTTCACTCTATGTCGCCTCCGTTCATGACAAAAGGAAAACAACATTCACGAATCGAACGCTTGTCTCGTTTGTCCAACCCTCGTTTCAAGCTCTTCTACCGTGGTCTCGTCTGGTTTCGTCCCCGTTACACTACATAAGCTTTCTATTATTTCCTTTATTTTACCGCTAAGTTTTATGGGCACCATTTGCTAAGGTTGACTGGTGTATGTTGGAATTTGGTATAGGCTCGGATATTGGTCTCATTATTTACTCTATTTTCCCTTTCCATTAGACTGTCCCATTGTTTACTATTTGTTCTCTTCATATCAGAATAATAATCGGTATTCTTTGTTGTCTGAAGCATCCTACATGATAGTATGACAATGGTTCTCGTGAAGTTGTCGAATTCCATGATTGCCATACGTCATACACACGTGCACTCGCCAAGCTAATTGTGACTATCGTTCTACTCTTATCTCTCGAGGCCGACACGAAAGTTGTTGACAACTGTCCCCATTGCCTCTGCTACACCACCATTCGAAGCAACGAGTACGTCGACCATCTTAACTTCATCTCTCCAACTTGCCCTCACCTCAATCTCTCGATCTCATTCACTTGTCATTTCACACCCTAACCACCCGCCGAAATGGCCTCGACATTGTGCATCTATTCCGCTCGGTGGCCACCCAGGCATAGCCCTAAACCGGAAAAACATTTCTATCAAGAGCAAACCAATTCACCAACCACGGTTTTACGACGGAGCAACACATCTGCACTGACACTGTTTCGACACCATTCTGGTTCGATCAGGAAGGCTGTCTCTATCGTGTACCGACTCGCGAATAGGACGACAGATTCAACCCCGGACGAAGAGGATTCGTTTACCCTGCGCTTAACCCGTGGCGAGTACCTCATCTTTGTGCGAACAATCGGCACAAACACAACTCAATACAAGCGTGTCAAGTGGGATTACGATACTCGCCGACAAGAGATTACGATCGAGATGCCTTCATTTCTCCATGAGGGAGCAAGCAGTGCTTGCAGTGGCATTATGTTTTCCCGTTCATCCATGAAGGTCGAATCGTGCCACAGCGACCCGCGGGATCAGATGCAACTCCTTCCAGTCAGAGGATCAACAGGAAGTGTAGGTGTCGCGACACTCGTGCCAGATGGGTCAAGTAAGTGTTGTCCGCTCATTCGCGAAGGCTATGGGAAATGGCATATGCTGACGATCATTGTTTGACAGGTGTTATTCAAGGAGTCTATCACACCTTCCAAGCCGACAACTGCTTCTATACGAGAAATCACGTCGTTGCATATGGTGAACCTTACCCATCGGTCGTTCTTGAGACTGCGTTGTCACAGAGTTTGACAAAACTCCACCGTCGCCTTATACGTTGGATTGCCGAAGGCCGTGGCCGTGTCAGCTATGCAGTTGGCTTCTACATCCCCAAGTTCGAGTTCGACCCTCTCAAACCCAATCGACTCCCCCCTACGAGACTCCTTGCATACAAGAAAGGACAGAACGACCCAGTCACCGCCGTATACGCAATCAAGCGGTGCGAGTGCAGATGGATCATCGACAGGGACGGGAAGGCCATGGTGGGCACTCATCGTATCTCCATGAAACATTTCATGTACATCAGCAAATTCAACGCCAGAGTCTGCGAGAATCCAGATCTCATTCGTCCCAGCAACGAACTGTTACGAGAAGACTGTGTGATTGATTTCGCGGAATACCAAGCGGCAATTTGGCACGAAGTCAAGAACCTTTTCGGCGGGAAGCCTCGACGACTACGCAAATCAAACTCGATCCCCGAGCACGGCAAGACAATTCGAGATGGAGATGTCGATTACACGTCCGACAACGGCAGTGATCCACCCACGTCTGGAGAAACCAGCATGCTTGCAGACACGTCTCTTCGCTCGGAGCACATCCAACGTGCTGTCAACAGGCAGATACTAGGAGAACTAGAATTGGCAAACGCACAGTTAAATGGACTTTCAATCTTCGACAACGAAGAGGATCATGTCGAGGAACAGGAAAACGGTGACAATTCGTCTGAAACATCCATGGACCATGGCCAGCCAGGAGGTTCTCACCACAACGGACTGTTTGCCGAAACAAACGAGGATAAATGGCCACCATATGAGGTTAACACGATCGAGAATCCATATGTCGCTTCTCTCGTGGAGGACGATCAAGATGCATGCTGGGACGCAGACGACGATGGGTGTAACGAAGATGTTGAAGCCGATGGTACGTGCAGATGTGCTCCCATTCGATAATTTACTAACTCTGCTAGGTGCCGCCATGCAACTCGTCAAGGACCAACTTGAGAGCGCCCGTCGCCAGGTCCTTCGTCGATTGCCGACCCACTATCCAGATGATCCGTACTACGACGAAGAAGAGGACTTGATGGAAGATCCGGGAATAACAGAGGAAGCCGACCGTCCACTTGTGCCGTTCTGTTTCCCGCACAGACGCTAGTGTGTTTATTCCTCGTACTATATGGATATATTTTCTTCTGTTGTCTTTGTGCATGGGCGACAGCCCGGTTTATCAGGCGTTGGGTGTTATATTTTTACTATTAGTCTGTCATTTGGTTCTCTGTTGGATTGGGTGTATGTCTTTATTTTTATTGTTATGCATATCCATAATGTTATTATGTTTTCCTTATATTCTAAACTCCCGTTTATGTTTCAATTCGACATACAATGCTAACAGGTCCAGCCAACAGATCCAGCCCTTTCACCATTCCTCATCATCCGAGCCTTCATCACTGGACCCGTTACCCTCTGTATACTCGTCAAAGGTGGACTCGTCATCATCTTCCGAGCAATATGCCTTCCAGTGTACAGAGCCCTCCCAACCATAGCAGCCCTTGCGATTCCAGAAATATTTGCGGGACCAATACACCACACACGAGACGAATACACCAGATTCCAACAAACCCACAATACCATGATACTTGTCGGAGTTTTTACGCACCCATCCACCGAATACAGGCATTCTCTCTCCTGATACCATTCGGCGCGCAAAGAGCTGTACACCATACTCGCCTTTCGGTGAATGACCAGTCTTCATGAAATATGTGTGGCTGTGGCCTCGTCGTGGGAGAAAGTAGGGGAGGTGTTCGAGATCGTTGGTGTCCCATATGACTAAACTGATTAGTTTCTATTCCATATCTGGTACGTATAGGCAAGTGCTAACTCACATACAGCGTTGGCTCTACCCTCGCTCAATGCAATCCCGGCTGTCAGTCTCGGTATTTGACTCGGCTCGGTACAGCCCAGCTCGAAGTTGCGAGGGAAGAGACCTGGAGTGGACAATGGGATGATGGTGGTTGGGTTTTCGGCTTCTCCGGTTCGAAAGTTGTAGAGTGACAAGCGTTTTCTCTGGCCCGACGGAGGAGATTCAGTGCTTGGAGTCGATGTCTCGTCTTTGTCAATGGTCTCCACTTGCTCCCATGCTCTCTTGTTTTTTCCAGGCGTTGTGGTTTGTCCGGCGTCTACCATCGATTCTGGTACTTCTTCATCTTCGATGGGCTGGCCAACATAAGAAGAGATGTGGTTGTCGTTGGGCGAGATGTGGTTGTCGTTGGGCGAGGTGTGGTTGTCGTTGAGCGAGGTGTGGTTGTCGTTGGGCGAGGTGTGCCCAATCCCCGTCTCCTCGTGCTGAGCAGTGCCTATTTTAATGATATCATCAGTGTTGATTCTTTCTTTCTTCTTATCTGACATGTGTGAAATATAGAAAGAAGAATACCATACATTTGTAGTCTCTCATGCTGGCGGATGGCTCGTATGTGGCGGGTCGTGGTGTTGTTGTTTGTGTGTTTCTCTGTGTTTGTAGAGAGAGAGCCATGATCGAGCACGACAATCTCGACTGCCCGAGGAGTTGAAAGGAACCTACATACATGAGAGGAAGGGTTACACGAAAAGTTCGTGCAACTTGGCCGATCGTCACAGGTTAACGGTTCCATATTCTGTGCCTCTACCGACAAGTCCCAACGGTCCTCGGCGAATCGCCATCTCACGAGTCCGCCATCACGATCGAGACTACTGGAGATCAATAAGCGACATGGTGGGCCAGAAGAATATCGACAGTCCGATAGCCCGAGACAAAAACGAAGGTCGACATTCACAACAATTGGAAACGTCCAAGAGGAAAACTGTCCGGCGGCGAGAGAGTATTTCAACCATCAACTCGAGTCGACAGTCCTCACTCCAAACTCATCTGGATAGCATGGAGCGGATCCGACGCGACGGGCAGCTTGCACTATCTTCACAGAAGCCAATACCGATAAGGAGACACACAAACAAGCGGGTGAGCTCGTCTCAACAGTACGGTGTGACAGAAGCCAGTTATGCCATGGCACTCCAGAAGCTACAGCAGGATATTCTGGCGCAAACGGCTGATGCAGAGGCAAAGTTGGAGGAGGATATACGCAGAATGGAAGAGGAAGACGAAAGCACCGATGCAAACCACGAACACGGAGGTGGACACGAGTCGGACAAGAGAATGGAATACTCGGCAGGATCCTGTCAACTGGACGTCGATGGACAAGAGAACATGCTGCACCAAAACGATGTTCTCGACTTGCACACCTCATCGGAATCATCGTCTGATAAAGAGAGCGACGACCCCCCGATCAGTGGCATCGAAGACCCATCCGACAATGAGTTCATGTCTGAGCCGGACATTTCAGATTCAAGCCTACCATACTCTGACGAAGAGGAAGGCCCGTTCGAATACGACCATAACGACGTACATGGGCCATCGGATCTCGTACATCCGAACTCCGACGACGACCCCGACGAAGACCCCGAACTGCCCCTCACTCCATTCGATTACGAGAACGCACATAAGAATGTCTCAATTGACGATCTGTTGACTCTCTGTTCGAACGGTGTCCACATAAACTACGGGGTTCCCAGGAGAGGAATGGACGAATTCAGAACCATCATACGAGGCATGGCAAACATATGGGAGATTAGGAATATGGCTACTCGTCGTATCCGAAATGAAACCATCACTGTTGTCCCTGGGGTTGAGGCTACGGCGACAAGGCTACTCCGCCGGATATCAGGGGTCAAAGGTGTATGGTATGAGTGTTGTCGGAATTCATGCGTCTCTTTTCTCGGGTACCCGAACGAAACCACGTGTCCAGTATGCCACGAAGACCGATACGACAGCAAAGGAAAGCCACGAGCGGTCTATATGCATATTCCGTTGATTCACAGAATCCGGGTGTGGTTGGCAGATCCTTATATATGTGGGTTGCTGGTGAACTACAGGTAACAATGTCTCGTTTGTGGTACACATGCTAACGGAGAGATCTAGGAGGCTAGTGGATGAATTACACGACGACGAGTCTCAAGAGGAACGAACCTACTTTGACGTTTGGTGTGGTGACCACTACAGGGCCGATCTCCGGCATACCTGCTTCACCAGAGACCACGACGTTGGCTTGCAGATTGCAACTGATGGTTTTGATGTCTTTGGCTCGAGATCACAAACGTCGTTTGCACAGTGGCCAGTGTTGGTCACTTGTTTGAGTCTACCTCCTGAGTTACGTGTCCAGAAGTGCAATATGTTGAAGGTGTGTATATGCACGAGTAGTGGACTCAGTATCTAACAATGTATAGGTTCTCTTGATACCTGGACCTCGAAATCCAAAGGATATGGACAGTTTCCTGATTCCTCTTACGAACGAATTGAAGGAACTGGAAAAGGGAATCATGGCGTATAGTGCGGTAGCAAAGAAAAATATACGGGTGAATACAGCTTTCCTACTGGACATTGTTTCCATTTGTGGCATTTTTCTAATTATTACAGGTACATGGCTTCTTTATGAATTTCAATTCGGATACACAAGCAAGGGTCAAAATATTACATACTCTCGGCCCAGGGGCAAAGCGATTCTGCGAATTCTGTGGAGCGGTGTCTATTTACAACAACGGGATGTATTCGCCATTTTCCTGTCCGATACACAACGTTCCTGACGAGGCTCGTGTCCGCGAGGATAAACACAAATCTGCTGGAAAGGCATTCTTCGAACTCACTCCCGACTCGGATGCCGCCAGGTGGAATCCCACGAAACGGACGCACGAAAGTTATGTCCGTGCAGCAGAGCAGGTACGCCTGGGAGACAGGGATTTTGCGAAGATCTCCGGCATAAAGGGAATCACATCTCTCGCCCAATTGTCTGCTACTCGTCTTCCCAACTCGTTCTCGTCATGCAATATGCACGCATCTCAGATCAATTGGCCGAAGTATATGTTCAGACATTACAGAGGAACATATGAAGAGAGTAAGAACAGAGGTCATACAGACCAAGACGAGCCATTGTCCGACGACGAGGTGCTCGACGGTGCAGTCAATGACTATCCTGAAGGTGGGGGCACAACAGTTAGGAAGAGGAGACACGTGGATACTGCTTCGGATGTCGAGGGAAACGAGAAGAAGAGGCATAAACCTCAAAAGAATCGTCAGGTATCCCAATCAGTGCGTGGCAGGAGTACACGAGGGAACAAGGGGAAATACAGAGGACGGCATAGGCGGAACGGCAGTGACATAGACAACGTCAATGATAACGCAGACAAATCGACCAAACGGGCACCAAAGTTCAAAAAGACAAACGATCCGTACAATGTCGAGCCAGCCAAATGGAAGATAGTCGGAGACGATTGTGATGCCACCAAGATCACGTATCCCGTTGCTTTTGGAACCATTCACAATTTCTACAAGCATTGTCATAATCTGCGAGCTGAAGACTGGCGAACGTTTATGCGAATATGCCCACTTCTACTCATTCACCATCTGCCAGAACAGGAATGGATCCAACTCAATGAAGCCTGTGCCGTCATTACTGCACTCGACAGGGATCATTATACCGAGAGGCAGAGAGTCAAGGCCATATCACTCACCGACCGCATGCTGAAGAAGTACGAGGATTGTCACGACATGCTGAGTCTGCAGTCAGTCTGGCTTGGGGGGATGATCGGTCTCTGTTCATTCCGTGCGGAGACCGCCCTATCTACAAGAATACTATCTAATCTGGATGATCTGCAGCCGTGCGTCGTCATCACATGACAATGCCCCGAACGAACAAAGAAAAAACAACGAAAAAAAGAAAAAGACTGGTGCAGAGGGGAAATAGGAGGACGTCGTCTCCAGCCTTAAGGGCGAGAACGTAACGAACGGATCCCTAAACAAGGAACTAGATAATGTAATATTGTACGAGAAGGAAGCCTGAAACCTCGAATTTCCTGCAGTGTTTGGCGGAAGAGACGTTAACCTTTGGTGTGGGAAAGAGAACCCGTGTGGTAGCGGAAAATGAGTGCTTTGAAGCCGTCTCCCATGCCGTAATGGTGGCCGAAACCAAAGCCTTGAAGCCGTCCTTTAGGGTCTCCTTGAAGACGTCCTTCCTTTCGGCCAGGAAATGCGGTGGAGATCGAGGATTTGAAATCGTTCTTGAAGCCGTTCCTTTTGGCTGGAATGGCAGCGGAAACCGAGGCCTTAAAGCCGTGAAATCGAGCTGGAATTGTGGCGGAAATCGAGTCTTTGAAGCCGTCCTTGAAACCGTCCTTGAAGTCATCCTTGAAGCCGTCCTTTGGGGCTGGACTGGCGGCAGAAACCATGGCTCTTTCCGGCACAAATGGAGAGGTCTTTGGCGGCGAAAATAGTTGACTTTTGAGTTCCAAAGGCGGCGGAAATCGAGAGCTTTTGGTGAGAGAATGAGGGACTTAAACCTTGAGGTTACTGTTGTGACTGGCGGCGGAAATACTCGAGATTGGTTGACAGAAGGGCAGCTGTAGGTGCCGAACGTCTGGCTGTGGTTGGCGGCAGCATCCAGGCCAGAATGGCAGTGCTTCGAGCTCTGTTACCGGCGAGAACCCAGGGCCTTGTGGTGCTGGAATGACGCCGGAAATCGAGGCTTTGAAGCTGTGCTTTCAGCCAGGAATGACAACGGAAATTGAGGCTTTGATGCATCCCTTCAAGCCATAATGGCAGCGAGAACGCGAGCTATTCCTGGCGTTGTTTGACCCTGTTTTGAGCAGGAATAGGAGCCTCCAAACTCGAAGGAATGGCAGCAGAAACCGCGCTGTAATGGCGGAGCCTTCTGGTGGTGAATGACGCTAGAAATCGAGACCATTCTGTGCTGTTTCGAGCCCCATTGCCGGCGGAAATCAAGGGCCTTCTTGTGCTGCAATGACGACAGAAGTCGTAGTCCGCCAGACCTGAATGGGCGATGGAAATTGAGGCTTAATGATGTCGTTTGTACGTGGTTTGATAGCGGAAATCGAGGGATAATAGACAACTTTGGTGGAAGATTGATGTCGAAAATTCTCAAGCTTTGGTGCAGGAATGAGACACCGAAACCTCGAGATTCTTGCTGTGTTTGATGGCCGAAATCCTTACGCTTTGGTGCAGACATGAGTGGTGGTGAAGAGAGCGGGTTTGGCGGCGGATTTGGGTGCGAAGGGCGGCGGAAAAGGGCAGTAAAGAGAGCTGGTGTGTCGGTGGAAACCACAGCTTTGAAGCCCTCATGAAAGCCGTCCCCAAAGCTGTCATTGAAGCCGTCGTTGAGCGCGTCCTGATGGGACCACAGTTGGAAGATGATGATGGGTGAGCAACCTCGTTATGACCACGGGAATGCCTCGTTGTAACCACGGGCTTGCTCCTTTGGATATGCCGTCGGTAATGGTGAGATGAAGCTGATGTTGATGTTGACGGTCATGGCAAGAAGGCTGTGTTGCGTGAGCGGAGTCGAGTGAAGCGGAGAAAAGCAATCCTGTTGTTACCACAGGAAGACCTCGTTGCGACCACGGGCCTGCTCAACCTTCTCGACCTGCGGGGTGGTAATGGTGTTAATGATGATGGTGATGACGGATTCCTTCGTTGATGAGTGGTGGAAAGGGGAAAAATCCAACAGAATGTCGACGAGGGGACACCACCTCCGCTCTAAGCCGTCGCTTTGTCAATCTGTTGGGTGTCTGACCGTTCTGAAGAGCGGGAGTGATCAATTCTTGGACTTCAGTGACGGTACCAGCGAGGTATGCTGGAAGTTTGGTGAAATGACAACTGGTGAAGTTTGAATCTCGCTTCATGTCGTTGTCGGTGCTTTGGGCCAGGCTTCTGCCACAGACTCCCTCCGCATGCTTCAGGCCACGCATCCAATTGCGACAGACTCCCTCCGCTGAAAACAAATGCTGACTGACTGATGCTGAATTGAACTGACTGACTGACTGATGATCGCTGAAAAACAAAAGATGGGCCCGGCTTATTGCATCCGCAGTCTCCCATTGGGCCCGGCTTATTTCATCCGCAGTCTCCCTAGCTGGTATGTGACTTCGACGCTGCAGTCGTCGTTGCCGAGAGTGGTAGTAGTGTTTGTCGAGGTCGTGTGAATATCGTTGTATGAGTCCGAGAGGCTCTAGATGGCGGTGACGGCTGTAGATGGTGGTATGTGACAAAACGATCGAACAAACATGATAGTTGGTGTCGTAACGTCGTAATGATCATTAGAGAGAGATGAAGAAGAAGGGGGTATCGGGATGAAGAAAAGAATCGAGGCCCAAGATGGGTGTTGCTACCATTGTCACGACATGCTGAGTCTGCAGTCAGTCTGGCTTGGGGGGATGATCGGTCTCTGTTCATTCCGTGCGGAGACCGCCCTATCTACAAGAATACTATCTAATCTGGATGATCTGCAGCCGTGCGTCGTCATCACATGACAAGGATGTCTTTTTCCGACAAGATTGGAACAGACTGTCGGCATGTCCTCCAACGTTCCATGCCATCTATCACATTCCGAGGTACATCAAGATCCAAGGCCCCCCTGCTAGAACGAATAATCGACCAATGGAACGAGACATCGGAATGATGGGTACAATTACCCATTCGAAGAATCGGCAACAAGTAAACGCGAACTTGGCACTTACAGTCGAATCGATTGAAGGGAGTAACTTTATACCATATATTGCAAGGAAGATGTTTGAAGAGGAGATGGCTGACGTGGTTCGGAAAAGACGTGAAGACGACCCCACCGACAACAGGGTTATCGACTTTGAGAATACTGTAGAGGAAATTAAGGATGCAACAGATTTTTAGCGGTGACACTTCTTTTTGAAGCAACAGATTTTGAGGAGCGGTGACAAGGTCATTTTTTTCGGAAACATAGTTCATTCTGGTATTGAAGCAGGTACTTGAATACTTAAGGGAAGCTTTTAGGAATTCAAGCTTAAGTACTTCTTTTGTACTGATTTTTATACCGTTCTGATGCCAAAGCTCTCAGTATTAAAAGAATCCTCATTCATTTACCTAGGTAGGATCCCTGTTAATATTTTTATTCGTGCTCAGGTAATGGTACAAATTTGGTATTTTGAACAACCGGTGACAATCTCATAAAATTTGGCAACACTTTTGACAAGACTGGTGACAAAAAAGGGACAAAAAAGGCAACAAGACGTCCGGTGACCGGTGACCGTTGCATCCTTATTTTCCCCTACAGTATATGTGACAAAAAGGGAAACATGGTCCTCTCTAAGTTGTTCTTTCAGTTGTCAAGGATATACACAGGTGTGAAGGACATGGCGGACCAACTCGATCAGTATATGGACCCAGGCGCCCCGGATTACTTCGACGAACTAGCAAATGCGATGGAACGGCGTCTATATGACCACAGGATAAGAAGAGAGATGGCTGCTAACCGCATGCTCAAAGACAATTCTCTCACCGAGCAGACAGTTGACCAAACGGGAGTAGATTATGTCTTCACTGACAAGGTTGCTCTCGACGGAGACACGAAACCTACACTAACGGATATGGAACGACGACGAATTGAAGATTTCACAGGATATACTATTGACGATACTTATGTTGTCACGTTCTGGAGAACCCTTTGTAGGGACAGGCCGAAGTCACTCGGTGGGCTTGTCAAGGGCATACTGGGAAAGGAGCGGACTCGACTGTCATGTTCGCAATATCGCCACAAACTGGAGAACCGAGACAATTTTTGGATAGCATACGACCAGAACCTCGTGGACAATAAGGAAGGCGGAATCGACTGGAAGTTCGGGTCAATTCGCTCCTTTGTCCTTGTCAAAAGCCTGGTTAATGACAGCCGGAGATTCCTCATCCTTGTTGACATGCTCACGGATGTAAAGGAGTTCGAATTTGGTGGTACTGTCTTTATCTATACAAGACGGGTCAATGGCCACACCAAGAGAAGAACGAGACTCGTTATCATTGACACCGAACATATCGTTGAACAGGTCGGTCTCGTACAGTCGGGAGATAAGAGCTTTATCGTTGGAAAGGATTGGATTTGCTGGAGAGGGAGCGATTACGATTCGTTTGAATACGGGGCCAGTGCGGACGACTCGACGCCACATCCTGAGAATTCTCACGCCCGATCGCAGTCGCAAACCCGCTCGCATGGTCAATCGCGTGCTCAGTCGCATGGTCAATCGCGTGCTCGATCGCATGCTCAATCGCAGTCGCAGTCGCATGATCAGTCGCAAAACCTCTCGCGTGCTCGATCGCATGCTCGATCGCAGACCCGGTCGCAAGCTCAAATGGGCGCGAATGGTCATAATGTTGGCAACACTAGTGGCGCTTCATCTGGCGCCTGTACTGATGGTCATAGCCGCGCAGCAGAAGATAACTACAAGCCTGCATACTGGTCTTCTGATGACGAGTACTTCGAGTAGCGGCTAGGAGTGGTGTCCTTCACGAGTTTCTGTATGATATTTATGAGATAGTCACAATACTTATGTTTTCATGGAATCTTGATAGACATGGTTGTAGAATTTCAATTTGGCGTTCGGATTCCTGGCTTTTTATCTGCCTGCTACTTATCATCATTGGATTCCTGCCATCTGTGTTTGCAATTTGGCTCGTATGTGATTTCCTGGATTGCTACTTAGCTTCGTGGGATTCCTGCCATCTGTGTTTGGCTCGTATGCGATTTCATGGATTGCTACTTAGCTTCGTGGGATTCCTGCCATATGTGTTTGGCTCGTATGTCCGAATTCCTGGCTTTTTATGGGGAATTTCCGCTCGTTGTATTCAACATATGTCCGATATGTCCGAATTCCTGGATTGCTACTTAGCTTCGTGGGATTCCTGCCATCTGTGTTTGGCTCGTATGTCCATATTCCTGGCTTTTTATGGAGAATTTCCGCTCGGTGTATTCAACATATGTCCGACTTCCTGGCTTTTATGGAGGTATTCGCTCTTTGTATTCAACATATGTCTGATTTCCTGGCTTTTGGACGGATTCTCGTGGTGTATTGTTTTCCAACGGCTACACTTTGCAGATTTCACGGCATAATAATCGGAAATGGCAGCTTAGTACCGTCGCCGTAATAGAAAAATGTAAATATCTCGTGTTTCGGCAAAGAACCTGGCATGTTGCCGTGAATTACAATATAAAAAACCTGACTTACACCAAATCGTTTAACCATGGGGGTGCACAGACTTATCATCCCCATGGATCTCCTTACTGCAGTTGCTTGAAAGTTCTCGTGTCAAAGATCTTAGGGTGCGTTCTGGTTTTGTCATTTTCCCAAATGTCATTTTGGCCGACTAGTGTTGGAGCGACAAAATGTCATTTTGAAAATGAGTTTTCAAAATGATGGAATCCGTCATTTTGCTAATTTTGTCAACCAGAATACGTTCTTCATTTTGAAAATGAGAAATGGTCAACTTTCGCACTAAAAGTCAAACCAGAACGCACTCTTAAGAATAATCAACCCACTTGAAGGCCGTACGTGGAAGTGTCAATACCATTTTAGGATGTGCATCGATGGCTTATCCACACTCATCGCGTATTGCTTTCTTGCTGATTCTTGCACAGTCGCAAAGGATACTTGAATGAGACCCTCTCAACTCCCACTGACATTTATACCTGGGATACCGATACTTCCACGGAGATACAACCTCGGGCACAAACTCTATCAGAGAATCACCGCTTCTCTCCGACCACATACATCACAATACAAACGTCAATCACTAGAAAAATTGCAAAAACACAAACTGAACGGTAACAAAATCGATAAAGGGCTACATAAGAACTACAGGTACAACCCAACAAGCAAAGGAATATACAACAAAGCAACCCACCCCCCAAAAGCCTGTAAAGAAAACCTTCCAAAAACTGGAAAGAAGTAAGTAGACAGGAATCGAATCAACAAAAAAACGTCGATACATTAAGCACAGAAGAAGTAACAAGAAAGCAGCCAGACAATCCAGTCCAACCGAAAACAAAAGGAAATAAAGCCTCGAAAAAAACCCAACGTAACATCATATCATGACGAAAGGAAAGCTCAGCAAAAACAGAACACGCAACAACATCCTACCTCGGCACCAAACGCGGTAGCACAAAGGAACAAAACGCAGCCACTACCCCCAAACCCACAGCTTCAGCATTCCTTGCCGCAAGCGCCTCCAGATGCCCAATGCCCGAGTCACAAAACGGCTCAATACCATCTGCATACCAATCATCCACATCAGCGTCCATCTAGCCCGCTGTAACCTCGTTATTGTATCTCTGCGCCGCCGTACGGATGGCTTTGAACAAAAAGTTCAGGGCCTCCTCGTCTCCAACTGGGATAAATGGGCCGGTCTTATTAAGAGTGATGCCGGTCCGCTCCTTGACAACCGTCTTTAGATTCTTAAAGGGCACGTCCCATTCGCAGTAGAGCTTCTTCGCTCGGATAAGCATGATCCGTGAGTAGGTAACCATGACGACGACGCCTTGCTCTTGGAGCTCCATGTGTGCAACGTACTCCTCGTTGAAATGCTTGCCATTGTCCAACTGCTTCAACCAGAATTGACCCAGTGCCTCACGTTGAGAGTATGGGCGGACGACACCGTCAATACCGATGTAACGGGTCAAACGGACACGCTCGAGACCCTCTTGGTCAAAGACTGTGGTGGTGTTGCGGATACCTTCAGAGACATTCGAGGCGAGATCGAAGATACCAATAACTGGCTTTGTTCCAAGGCCAACGACACCTTTTCCAATACCCTTGAAAAACCCAAGAGCACCTTCACGATCTGCACCTTCAACTGGCTTTCGGACAAGGCCCTCCAACCCAGAGGCAACACTACCGGCAAAACTAGTGGCACCCTGGGTAACACCATAAAGTGCATGCTTTGGTCTGTTCCTGTTACGAGACATGCGTCTACGATCCTGGAATTGCTTGTCAAGAGTAGCAGCCGTGAGACCCTTGGAGATGGAGCCGGTGAACTTGGAGATAGAATCGGAGACACCAAAGACCGACTTCTTGACGAAGGAGGTAGCACCCTTGGCGATACCAATACCAAGATCTTGAGGACGATCAGTCATGATAAATCCTTGGTATGGCTCGTAGAAGATATCGAGCACACCAGATGAGATGTTGTTGAAGAGCCCGACTGGATTACCGAGGAAATCAGCGGAGCCAAGAACTTTGTGTATCTGCTGGAGGAAGCGGGAAGAGTAGTGGTTCTGGATATGAGAGGCGAGGAGAGGTAGAGTAACCCTAGTGTTCTCAAGCATGAGGGCGTTGAAGCGGATAGGAGCATCGTTGACGTTTCCGACAGCCATGGTGAGGATGTTGATCAGGAACATAATCGGGTTCTTTGCGCCCCAGACCTTGTCCTCGACGTTGACGACGTCCGTTCTCATAAATGAAATATCCAGCTGCATAGGCTGTATATTGAAGAATTCGAAGTAGACGTCTTGGCCGGAGGTATCAACCTTTGGCTCTTCAATGTCCATGGTATCGTCGTAAAGTCGATCTTCTGGAGGAACAGTCCAAGATGCACCTGGGATATTCGCGAAATCGAGAAGAGCAAAGATAAAGTCCTCATCGAGTTCAACCGTCATCTGTTGCAACAATAGAGTGGCAAACTTGACGTAAAGAACACCGTATCGGTCATCCTTGACTCTGGTAACCGAAGCATGGAAGGAAGGATGAACATCCATCTCCTTGCCAGTCTTTGGAACAACCGAAGGGTACAACACAATTGGGAAGATTCCACCATAAAGCTGATTGTCAATCTGGATCCACTTCACCAGCACCTTAAGAGTCTGATACAAGCTCGACTCGCTATAAGTAAGGTCAAGGTTGCGGAAGGTGATGTAGGCCAACTCCTTTGGCTGCTTGTTGATGAGCGAGATGCCAATGCCAGCAAGAGACAATCTTGCGCTGAACGTCGTTCCGCTGTCTTCATCTTGGACCACAAAGCTCTCCCTACTAGGGCTGTCCATACTAGCCCTCGATGCGTTCTCCTTTGGCTTGTAAAGCGAGGTAGATGCCTTGTAATTGGAGAGAACGAGCGTCTGTGTTGGTCCGTCGGCAATGACATTGATGTCAATTACAGCCAAACCATTCGGGGTAGGGATCTTCCAAGGCACCTGCTTTTGTTAGCAACATATCCCATATCTCTCAGGAAAATGCTTACCATATTACCAATCTCCGTCAACTTCACATGTCGCTCTCTAGAGTTACAGGAGAGAGTCAACTCCTTTCTCTTCGCTGCCGGATAGTCCCAGGCATATCTCATAATACTCCGACCCGGCAATCTGTACCGGATGGGTCGATATCCAGGAACATCGTTATCCTCATCGTCTTCCCACTCGCTAGTCGGGTTGGCTTGGCAAAATATCAGCTCTTGGTCGCTCTCATTCCGCAACGTAAACGGCCAGCTCTTTGTCTCGCGGGAAATCTTGATGAAGAGAGTAGCCTTCTCCTGACTAACTTCAACCTTGAGCAATTCTTGGCTCTGTCCAGCCTTTTGAATCTTGACGTGAACACTGCCCAAATCTCCAACGTTGAACGGACTGGTCCAGTTGTGGTTGCCACCAGCGAACCTAAGCTGGAGCTGCTGTCGGCCGGAAGTACGCCATGTTCGGAGCGGAAGAAGTGCGTTGGGAGCAAGCTCCTTTGCCTCGCCACCTTCAGGCTGGCAGACAAGAAGAGGTTCGGAAAGTGTTGACTTGACAACAAAGCGAGGCGAGAGAGTGACGACCTTGGAAAGCTTGTACTTGCCCTCACCCTCATCCACCGAGATACCAATATGAATTTGAGAATCCTTGTTGGTCGAGTTAAGAACAGCCTCGGCCTTGGAACCAATAGCTTCGAAAGACTGTGGCTTGGACCACGGGGCGCCTTCAACCCTAAGAACAGCACGGTTACTCCTCTCATCGTTGGAATACGAGAACATTTGTGGGAAAGCCTTCTCGCCTGGCTTCGAGCTCTTAAGGTCAACAGCTGGGCTTCTAAGGGCATTCATGTTCGCCTTCGACTTGACGTTGAGATCGAGGCCGGTCTTGTTGAGAATAATGTAAGGAGCGTAAACCGAGACTCTAAAGGCTCCTCCAGAATCTGGAATAGGGAAGAAATGGAGCTTCAAGTTAAGAGTAACCCCGCGCCTATCTCTCATAGCCAAAGTAGTCTCACGAGTAAACTCGGTATTGGGAGAGTTGATGATAGCGAACTCCGAAGCTCCCCATCCTTCGGTCTCTTGACCTAGCCCAGGGTCTGGCTGGACAGCAATACTGAGCAACAACAAACGGCTAAGCTCAACGACATGCACCGGACTCAACCCTCCCCTTCTCAAGAAGTTGGTCCAGTCCTTGCCAGTAGCCTTGTCAAAGACTCTGAGCTTGAAGTCATGAGGCAGCAAGTTCTGAATCTCGATAGGAGCAAAGAGCTTGATACGCATGTAAGGGTAGTGTCTGGCGAGTGGGTGTTTTGGTACAGTAGCATGAGTCTGGAAGTAAAATGGCGGCAGTTGTTGGTTCGAGTTGCTGTCACTGCGGCAAGTGATGCATCGAGACTGACGTCTGAGAAGATCCTGCCAATCAAGGCGATCTTGTGACCAGGTATAACCGAATCCCTCTGTAGCATCCGTTAGCAACCATTCGTTGTGCGTTTTCGGTTGAAACTTACGATCAGGCCGAACCAAGATAGCATTGCGATAAGCCGCCTCAATCGGTGGTGGTTGAGATTCCCCTGGCGCAATCTTGTAAATCTTACCAATTCTTCTCGTCTCGGTATCCAGAATTGCCATCTCGACTGGCAACTGTGTGTGGTTCTCTACGACGAGTGGAGAGCGGAAGATAATATGCTTGACGCTATCTTCTCCCAACTTAACTTCACACAGAACCCTGTTGTCTACACCATCTCTAGATGGCTCAAGCTTGTAGAGAGTCTCGCCTTCTTCAGTAACAGAGACGTGCTGAATTGGCTGATAGATCGATCCCTCCAATTTAATGCCAAGAACACCAGAGTTACCCTCAGGCGAGAGATTCTCACGCATCTTCTCCCAGTCCTCAAAACGCCATGGTGCTTCCTCGCCATCGGCAAGACGAATAGCCATACCCTCAGCGCCAGCGTCAGAGTCTTCATCGGCACCAGCAGCCCAGATGGAAAGGTCGAAACCAGTTTGATTCTTGATGGTGTATGGGCTCTCACCGCCACGAGGCTTTGTAAGAACGTCATCACTGCTGTTTTGCATGTACTGCATAGCTCTTGATGCCAGGGCAATGGATTGAGTTGAGATAGTAAGCTCCAACATCTTACGCGAAACAATGTCGAACGTCATCTTGTCTGGATTGGTAGATCTGGACATGTGGAGACCCAACTGCCATGGCTCTATCAATGGCTCCCAGGCGGATTTCGAAAAGTTGTAAATGTTGACAAGGAGGGAAAGATTAGTCTCGGCAGTCATCTGTCTTCCGTTAGCATGCATGTTTGTTCAAAATCTAGTGGAAATCTTACAGCACCGCTCCAATCCTTCACCTCACCTACAAACTCCTTAACACTGCAGTCCAACAATGGCAACTCATACTGATCGCCGATAAGAACCATTCTAACTCCCAGAACCTTAATCGTCAATTCTTCTCTCTTGACAATACCAATAGCACGGCTCATAGCACTTGGCTTTCTATTCGCAGTTGGACGAGATGTGCTCTTGGTCCTAGTAGTTCTAGGTCCGCTCTTGAGTGTCCTTCTGTTATCTGCGGCCCTGGTACTAGTTCTGGAGCTACCGCCGGTAACAATCTCATCAATCTTGTCTGGATGATGTTCTCCCTCGTGCTTGTCACCAGATTGCTGGTTGCCTTGAGTCATCTCAGTGGCCTTCGTGGCAATCTGCATGGCGAGGAGGATATCACGCAAACTGACTCGCAGGACAAGTGGGTCGACTTCGACGTTGATGGAGGTGAGCTCTGTGTTCTTGCCGTTATTGGTGTTAACACAGCCGTTGATGTTGAAATCATCGAGAATGCGGAGGCGCGATGTGTCGAAGTGATCCATGCGGCAGAGGTACATTCCTACATTTGAGACCTGCAGGGTAATTGAATTCTGCTGGGATAGCAGAACTTGCTTGGTGTTGAGAACGATGGCTTCCGAGGCAGGATTAGAAGGATCAGCAATGAGAATGATCTGGGCATCCACGATGTTGGCGCGGAATGCAAAAGTCATGGCTGATTGCTGTTGCGGTTGGTTGCCTCCAGATCCTGTTGAAGAGGTCGTTGATTCCGGCGGCACTGACTTCGAGCTCTGGGCAGCACCAGTTGGAGTTCTAATGGCAAGCTCGGTTCCAACATCTGATTCCTCGAGGGCTAGCTCGAGATCACTAATTTCGCCAGCACCTTCAGGCATAAAGAAGCTCTGGAGCTCAAAGACGTAGTCAAGTGAGAAGATGATTCTTGGGCTATCCACGGTAGAGATGACCATCAAGTGTCTTTCATCACCGCCATTGATTGTGACAGTAGCCATGAACTGGGAAGCATCAGAGTTGGTGCTGGACATGACCTTTCTGAACTGGTTCGTGCCTTTCTTGCGGTTGTCATTGATGTTGAAACTCTCAATCAAGAGCTCAGCCTCGAGAGCGCCATTGTTGAGCATGCGCAACTTGACATTGGTGCTGTTGAGGTAGGCATAAGACAAGCTAGCACCTTCAATGTCCCGAACGGCACGATCATGAGAAGACTTGAGCAACGTCAGGCCGATGGTTGGAACATCGAAGCTGAGATCAAGTGAAGTCCAAGTTTCCGCGTCTCCTTCAATCTCAGGATTCATTGTCGTGCTCTTTGCAGCATCAGCCGCGTTATCAGACTCCCTCTTCTCAGCTTCGCCCTTAACTGCGATCTTGGCGGGGACAGTGATGGTTGGAAGATCATCTACAACATCCAAGTCCGAGTCAGTCTCAGTGACAAATGCACCCGGCAAGCTCGTAGCAAGGTCGATCAAGAAGTTGTATTGGCACTGGGTCATCTTGACGTTGATGTTGGACATGTTACTGCGAATCTCGACGTCTGGCCGCTTGCCTTTGTTCTGCTCATGTTCCGTATACATAATGCTTGCGCCGAGATCCAGTTTATTGAGAAGCTCCAACTCCTCGACATCGTCAGGGCCAGGGCCGTAGTGGAATTCCGAAGTGATCCTGGTTCGACGGATACCGGTCTTGATGTTATTTCCCGTAATCTCGGTTCCACCAATGTTGATCTTGGTGAACTCGTTCTTCGCATAAAGCTCTCCGAGATAAGCGGTCATGATATCCTTCTCCCTTCCAGCAGTAGGCGTAGACCTATGGAAAACGACAATCGGAGTTGAGACAAGAATGTCGAAATGCATCTGGTCCGCACGCTCCTGTATCTGGTTTGCCTGATTGAGAGCAGCCTGCCGAGCAGCATTGAACAAGGCTTGCATCTGACCGAATTTGACCGCAAAGTCAATAATCTTGCGGAAAGGCTCCTCGATGAAGTTAACCTTGATGGATCCGGAGCGGAGATATACGGAAGAGTTGTAGCCTGGGAAGTTCTTCTCGGAGGGGTCGAAGGTTTCGTAGCGGAACTCAGCGAGCTCACTGCCTCCCTGGACGCTAATCAATTGCCGAAGAGATGTCTCCACATCGGCACCCTGATTGATATCATCGATGAGAGTGAAGTCGGCAATGCGAGACGACAGCTTGAGGGTGCTTGGCAGCACCAACACGCCAACGTTCGCACTGCTGAGGTTGAGTGTGGCCAAGCGGATACCGTCATGGTTGAGAATAAGCTTAATACTCTCCAACGCAATATCAACCTGAATTTTCTCGCCAGAGTTTTGCTGTTGCTGTCCATCCTCACTTCCATCACTTGACTCGGAGTCCTCGATAGTATTCTGGTTGTTTCCATCAGGATTGGTGAATGTGGTCATGACAAAGTCCAACAACGTAAGCACTGTCTTTCTGGTAACAACCACGTTGATAGTCGAGATCTTGACATCAACATGTGTTTCAATTGAGTTATGAACGGTAGCAAACTCGGGCGACTCTGGTTTGACTTTGATGTAGGCCACCTTGACAAGTGGGCTTCCGTTCTCATCAGTTGGACTGAGGGAGCTGACAATACGCTTGAATTCAGGGAGAGGGTTGGCTTCGATGAGATCCTCGACGCTGAGGGATTTGAGCACAACGTTGGCGGCCATGTCGTAAGGGCGAAGGTAGAACTCGAGCGAGAAGTTCTCGGCGATCAGAGCAGCTAGTTCCTTATCCTTTCTTCCTCCATCACGAGCCTTGTACAAGGTACCCTGCAACTTATCGACGGTGAAGTTGAGTTCGAAGATCCGCTGAATTGGGCTTGGCTTAGCCTATTGTAGCGTTAGTACCAGACTGTATTTCCGTATATTATGCTTACCGTTTTCGACTTTTGGCCCTCACCGACCTCCGTTTCCGCGTCACTCTCATCTTCATCGATAACTAGATCATCGTGGTTACTAGCCCCAGTCTCACCTCTAATGAGCGGATGTGGCCTATGTATCGCTTCCTTGATGCTAGCTGCAACCTCCTCTTTCTCATCATCATCAAAGTTTGGAATGGCAACATCAATCAACCTCATCAACGTCTTGTATTTCAAGTCAGAGAGCGAAGCTTGAAGTACGGGTAGATGTCCAGAGATCTTGAACTTGGTAAGGTTTGGTGCTTTGGGTAAGATAGAGACTTGAACAAGGAAATCGATGTTGATCCGGTCGACTATGTGGAGATGCTTGTCGTCATTGTTGGCCTCGATCTGTTTGAGGGTCTCTTCAATAGATGGACCGATGAGAACTTGAGTAGACTGAAGTTGGAGTTTGAACTTGTCGTACATGAGATTCTCGAGTTGCTCGTAGTCTTCATCGGTGTACGTCTTGCTCTGCTTGCTTTGAATCTCTTTGATATCCTCCTTGCTGACAAGTTCACTGGACATTGAGATATGACCCGCATCAAGCACGAGACAGTTTGTAACCTTCTTTGTACAAGATTCAGGAATGATGATGAGGGGTGCTTGAAGATCGAGTTTGGCGTTGATGGTCTTGTGCTCCTCCAAAGCAAACTCTAATCCGGCTCGAGTCTGCTGACGAATACCTTCGACGGTGGCGCTGGCGGATTCGATGAGGGCATTGATAGACTCCATGTGTCTCTCTGGAGGCTTGAAAAATCTATAGGCACCTTCTACAAATGAAGGGTTGTAGATAATCTCCATACTTCTCATCTTGACAGTGACAGCCGAGTCTGCGCTTCCATCCAATGGATTCTGCTCGAATGAAGCCTGGAAGAAAGGCTCGTCTCCTTCAGCAGATTCCTCCTTGATGTCCTCGAACTCATCAACCTCATCAACCTCTTCGATGCGGACTGGCTTCATGGTATCCTGTGGCTTCTTGATCTTGACGATCTGCGGGAAGAGAGTCCCTTCTGTTGTACCGTCGTAAACTCTGAGAGCACCAAGACTGATCTCAGCCAAGAATGAATCAGGACGTTTAGCAATCTTGGAAGTGAAGTTGTCAAAGAGAATGCTGAGGATATCATTGCAATCTCCATGAGGATCACGCCTCAGGGTGAAACTACCAGTCTTCAAACTAGCCTCGATCAAAGCCTTGACGGTATCTCTAGGAACATCAATGCTCTCCTCGAGAGCCTTGCGTTCATCCCAGTCGATAGCGTCGTAAAGCTCCTTCTTCTGCTCTTCTGTCATGACTGTGTCATCCTCGGTCTGTTCCTCCTGATGCTGAGGTTGACTGCCCCACATCCAAGAGACCCATCCTTGCTTCTGCTGTGGCTGCTGCTCGGGCTTCTTTTTGATGGTGGCTTTCTCTTTCCGCAGCTCACTGCGAGCAAGAGATCTGTAGAAACGCAGGTCTTCGTAGCTTAACTTGACTTCCAGGGCGTCATACTCGGTATGTTCTTCAGGAGTAAGGGGCTCGTCTGGATGCTTAGTCTTTTTGAACAACTCAATGTACCGTTTCCTGTCGTCTCGTCGCTCCCGGAAGTAATCCCATGACCATTTTCGATTTTTCTCGTGCACCTGATTTAGGACGCAATCGGTAGCGAACTTGAGCCATGCTCTGGGATCTTCCTTCGGCCGGACGCCCTTGGGCTGGTATTTCTTGTATTGTTGATGGCGAATGTAGAAGTGGAAAAGATCAATCATCATAAGCGCATCTCGGTACTGATCCTCATCGATGATGAAGCCGATTTCTTCGAAGTCGAGGTTGGCTTTGATGTGAGGGACGTCGGTCTGGCCCGTCTTGTCCATTTCGATCTTACCGACTCCACTGACGGGCTTCAGGATGAACTGATGTCCGTCTTGGGTATTGTCCGACGTTGCGATCAACTCCTTGAACGCCTGGAGGGTCTCCTCATTGACTTCGCCATTCGACATGAGCTTGGCATCGGTATTCCAGTAGACGGCGAGAGCACCGAGTCTGGCGAGCTTGTGGGTGTTCTTGACGTGGCCGGAGATGAACGATGGCTTCCAGTTCTCGTCCGTGGAGATGGCGGAGAATTCCTCGAGAGTGAAGCCAAGAGCAAATGGATGCTACAACCCGTTAGCCTACTGCTCCATCCATTGCTACCGAGCCGTATTCTTACCCCTGGTGTACTCAACGAATCCTCGTAACGAATGTGAATGTTCCTGACTGTAACCTGCAAGTTGTCTACAATCTTGGTGACCAAACTCTCCGTGAATGACTGGTTCTTCTGTTGCTCCTCCTGACTCATCCCAGCCGATGTCTTTTCCTTCAACAGTTCCGCACTGTTTAGCTTCTCAAGCTTGATGCGGACCTGTCGTCGAATCTCCTCCTCTTCATCGTACTCAGAATCTGATTTCGGTCCGGCGAGAAGGAAAACGTCTTCGATGATGATCTTGACAGGTTTGTTTTTGAGTCCACTCCATGGAATCCTACGTCTGTGTTAGCTTGGACATGGCGAGAATCGAAACCAGAAGACGCACTGTAGAGTAAGTTGACCCAAATGTCCTTGCACCACGTTGATGGGCAGCTTCATCTGATCCAACGCATCTTTCCGCAGTTCTAGGTCCTTGAGGGTGACATCTCCGCTCCAAATCCCAATGTTCACTGTACGATAGTGATGATTAGCAACTTTTCCTCATACCTACCCAGACAGCTCGACCCAACAAACTCGGAATCCGTTTACTGACATTGCTTGGGATCGAAGTTTTGGATGTAGATTCCCAGGAACCTATTCAACAGCGTCGCCACCAGTCCTTCCAACATGTCGACTGAGGCTGCTCCAACGAGGAGCTCGAAGGGTGAGTGATTCTCTCGATTTTAGTGGTTGTGTTTCGGAAGTCGCGGTTGGTGGTTTTAGGTGGTGGACTCGATGCGGGGAGTGCCCATCCGATATTGAGCGTTGTTGTTGGTGGATTCTGACGATGATCTGTCGTACTCGTTCGTTTGTTTAGGGAGGGGTAGTAATGAGGGAGTGGAGAGATGAGGGAGTAGAGAGATGGTGATGATCAATAGAGGGAAGGGAGAAGATGTAGGGTTAGGATGATCCCGAGAAGTCGCTTAGGAGTGGTCAATTCCACCAAGCTTCACGACCTTGATCCTGCTAACTTGGGAACTCAGCCAACTCCGCCCCTCTTCCCCAGAAACCATTTCCAAGTGACGTCGTTAAACAGTGCTAAGCGAGTTCAGGCCCGCCAAGTCGTTGTCAAACTCGTTTAAGGTGCCAACGTGTGTAACCATGGTCGAGGGTCTCCATCCGCCGACCGTCGTTTTGAGCCGCAGCCTTTCGGTAAACAATCACCAAACGCATCACCAAAGCCTCAATGCCAGCAGAGAACGACGAAGAGCAAAACCGCCAGGGCCAGGGCGGCATCGACTCGCTCTTTCCGAATCCGCCGTCCTTCTACGAACACTTCACCGCCGAAAACCTCGAAGCCCTCAAGAATCACCCCGCTGGAACTCCGCTCCCGCCCAATCTCGAGTACCTCGTACCGCCGCCTCCACCAACAAAGTCATATCGCGAGTTTGGCGCGCATTGGACAATACCAGATGTCTTGCTACCGCTCAAGGAGATGGGAGTGACGCAGTTATACTCGGACGACATCGACAAGGAGGGTAGTGGTGGGAAGGGAAGGGCATTGGAGCTGAAGAGGCTAGCGAAGAGTGGATTGATCGCCTATCTCGAGCTGGTCGGATTGTTGGGTTGGTCGCCTACGGAAGCAAATGTGAGTTCTCGATTGCCGTTTCTAGTTGGTGGATACTGATGGGATTGCACAGTTTATGCCAAAGGTTCAAGACATACGGACAATTCTCATCAACATGCACCATCTCATCAACGAATACCGTCCGCATCAAGCACGCGAAACGCTCATCATGATGATGGAGGAACAGCTGGAACAGATGGATAAAGAGATCGAGGATAGTCGTAAGGCAAGAGAGAGGGTGGAGGAGGTGCTGAAAGAGGCACAGGAAATCGGCAAGGAATTCTCGTTGGAGAATAGTGAGAGGACGGAAGGTCAGATTGTGCTGGAAGGACAAATCGAGCGGGAAGAGAGGAAGAAAGATGAAGAGTTGTGGAATCTGGCTGGCGAAATCATGGATTCATAATGGGTTTTCTGGGTAATTTAGATGGTGTTTGGCGTTTAGGCGTGTTCTTCTTTCATTCTCATATGGTATGCATCTCCAGTTCAACTGATACGGCTGCTGATTTTCTTGTAGTCTTTCTAATTCCAAATCATGTTTGATATTACTTCTCAGCTTTTTTCGTGCAAAAAGTTTCATTATTGTCCCGGATGTTCGGACCGACTTGTTCCGTCCATATGATTACATTCTTGACGTCAATTAACTCCCGAGTACTCGAATCCCGCCTACGCCATATTTCTCACCCTGCATTTGCCCTGCATTAGTCTTATTCCTTTTTTGACTTCTGTACCATCACTCCTCGACAACACCACTCTCTTTCTCTCTCCATTCCCCCACGCTCATTATGTCCGCCCGTTTATCTCGTCTTCCTCGCCTGCTGTCCATTACTCCTATCCGTCCAGCTCCTCCACTCAAAAGCCCAATCCTCCATCACTACACTCCTAGGACCTACTTCAGCACCACCCCAAACCCTCTCATCAAGGGAGCAAAGAATTCCAAGGAACACACCGATTCTCTGCGTCAAAAGAAGCTGAAGAAAAAGCCACCACATGAAGTGACCTCCACCTCTACCGTCCGGCCAATCTTCGAACCACAGGACCCAGGCGTCGATGACTCTCATATGGCAGAAAGGTTGAAGGCCGACATCGTAAGCATTTTTTCTGCAAAATGGTATTGAAAAAATATTTGTTAACCCAGCCTAGCAAACCGTCAAGAAAACCTTCACCATGGAACACGTCCCCCCAAACCTAACCCACATGGGTCTCGCCGGTCTCATCCCCTACGTCGCCACCTCCTGCGGCTCCCTCTTCATGGCCTGGGACGTCACCTCCAAATCCGCCTCTGGCTCCCCATACTTCTTCACCCGCGAGACAGCGCAATACTTCGTCGACATTCTCGAGCCCGTTCAAGTTGGGTACGGTGCAGTAATTCTTTCCTTTTTGGGAGCAATTCATTGGGGCTTGGAATTTGCGGGCTTTGGTGGCCATCATGGGTATAAAAGATATGCCATTGGAATTCTTGCGCCGATGTTGGCGTGGCCGACGACACTGCTGCCGTATGATTATGCGTTGCTGACGCAGTTTGTGGGGTTTACGGGGATGTATTTGGCGGATAGTACGGCTACTGCTTGGGGCTGGGGTATGTGTTCTCTCATTATTCGATGTATCACCTGCTAATTATTTACGCAGCTCCAACATGGTACACAAACTACCGTTTCTTCCTCACTTTCGTCGTCGGTGGCTGCATTGTCCTCACTCTCATTGCTCGTTCCAAGCTGGGTGAGCAGTCTACGGGGCATGCAAGGAGCATGAAGGGGGAGTATTTGTCGAAGGTGCAGAGTATGCAGAAGGAGCAGTTGGAGTTGGAGGAGAAGGAGATTGAGGAGAAGAAGATGGACAAGTTGAGGGCAGAGAAACATGAGGTGGATAAGATTAAGGCCACTAATGGAAATGGTGAGAGTTCGGAGGCAAAATCGGAGTCAAAATCGGAGGGGAAGGGACAGGCAGCGAAGAAGTTGGCGGAGATGGCTATGAAGGGTGGGGAGACGAATGGGACGAAGGAAAGGAGGGAGCATTATAAGATGGAGGCTGAGCAGGGTGGTGGGAGGGAGAGTGTTAAGAGGAGTGGTACTACCGTTTAAGGAAGTCGACCGCTCAGCTTGGTATGTGGTCTCCTGTGCAGGGTAGGTATGAGATCATTTGCTATTATAGCTACTGGCCCTTCAACTCTACTTGTTTCATTTCATCGATCAACACTGGCAGCTGGTGCCTACGTATAATTTCAGAACCCATCCTGGCCTAGGTCAAAAAGAAAATCAGAGCCACATGAACCTCCTTCAATTAAATACTCTCAAATTTCGTCCCCCGATCCATCCCAATCGAGCGGCCCCAAGATCAGGTCATGTTCCTCTGAGGTCCAACCGAGAACAGGACCCGTGTTCTCCTCGAGCCACTGCTTGTACTCCTCGTAACGTAGAGGCTCGGTGGCCATCCTACTTTTCCTGAGCTCATACAGATCTTGAATGAGCGGCACCTCAATCCTGACAGGCCGATGCTTGAATAAGTACTCCATGAGACCATCCCCATTGCTGTCTCGTACAAAGATATCAACCCATTCACAGCACAGAAATGCAACCATAGCAGCGGGCTTGAATATTTCCGCCGCCCATAGTAACGGTGATTTCCCACTTAAATCCTTCAAATTCGGGTCGACAAATTGCAACTGCAAAAGCTGCTGTAAAGGCGAAATTTGATCTTGAACGCTTTGCAAAGTTGATGCGGAGCTTGTGTATCGAGTCTCAACAGCCCAGGATAGTGGCGTTCTTCCCTTCTCGTCTCTCGAATTGAAATGTACCTCAGTACTGCCCCGTGAGACGAGCATTTCGAATATTAATATTTCAAGTATGTTTGGCCCCCGCATTTGCGCTGCCAGGGAGAGCGGAGTTCTCCCATTATTATCCTCCGCGTCTACTTCTAACAGTTTCTGTGACAGAAGAAGTTCCAGAATTAATCGGTCGCAATTCTTTTGGTGCCACAGTGCTTTTTCTCTTTTTAGGCTATAGAAATGCCTTGTTGACGGATGGTTTACGTGATCGCTGTGATCGATCTCGAAACTCATTAAGTGATTCTTCGAACACAGTAAAGCAAGTACGTTCTGACCAGAGTTCCTGTACTTCCGATTAATGTCAATATCATGTACCGAAAGGAGAATTCCGACTATTTCTACCAATCCGCACTCCGTTCTCCTGCAAAGCCTATGGCCCATAGAGCGGATCGCATGTGCTAAAGCTGTATGATCAGTTCTATCGGTACCATTCACGTTTACTCTCCCCGTTGACAAAAGCAGTTGAACTACGTCTGTTGCCGAGTGCACCGTTGCTGTTATAAGTGGTGTTTTCCCTTTCGTTTCGACCTCATTTTCATCGGGATCAAAACCAAGCTCAAAGAGGAACTGCAACTTCTCACAGTTCCCTTCCTTGGCTGCCCATCCAACCGCCGATACACCCTCAATGGTGCTTCTGATGTCTAGTTTTCCTGTAGCGTGCAGTAACTTCATAACTGCCAGCGCGCTTTTTACCCTCTGGCTGTGCTTTGCCGAGTAAACGAAAGCATTTCCGTTTTTTTTGCACCTTGAATCCAGAACTATATCTTCTCTTTTTATGAGAAGAGCAACCACATCTTCCTTCCCATTTTCGGCTGCGCGAATCAGTGCTGTCTTACCTTCATAGTCGCTTCTATTTACATCAATATCTTTATGCTCCAAAAGAATCTTTACTATCGACAAATGCCCAGCGCCACTGGCACAAATCAATGGTGTTTCTTCCGTAAACAGCGTCTCTCTAGGTCCGAGGCGCCCTCGGCTTCGTACAATTTTGCTCATCTCAAGTACGTTAGGGTCCACATTGTCTTTTGCCAGAATTGATCTGAAAATCGTCGGTTTGTTGCGTTCAGAGGCGAAGTGGAGTGGCGCAAAGAATCTTCCGCTCTTGCTACGGAACTCCGGGGTAATAAATCCGGTGCTCCAGATGGTCTCGACCACAGCGTCCTTCCCGATCTCAATGGCAAACTCAAGCAATCTTTGCCACAATTCTGGAGATCGTAAGTCGTGCCCGTGCAGTCGCAAACTATAGGAGGATATGAACTCATGGATTTCGAAAAATACTGCTAGCGCCATCGCCTTGTAGATAAGGTAGTATTCTTGTTCCGAATCGTCTCCGTTAATTGCAGACTGTAATTCCCTATTGATGCATTGTAAGCTAGGCCGAACTGCGTCCACCGTGCCATTTTGCATGGTTGATGTGCATGAGAAATACTCACTCTATCAATCGATGCCTATCTCCGTGTATGCTCCAAAATCCCCAACGAATATTTAGACAGATAAATCGCCATAAGAAATCGACAACTCTATGTGATTGCGGCTCAAGTAGCTTCAAGATACAATGCTCGACTGCATTAAAGCACTGAGTGACATGGAATCCCCAGTAAGCGCTCGCATATGTCAGAAATCGATGCGCTTTTGGCGCGAGCTTAGTAGTAATGTGTAGGCAGTAAGTCTCCTCGTTAAAACTACTAAAGCTGGGTCCTTTACTTGCAAGAGCCCCATCAAGTTTCAGATATTCCGACGTATAGCTGCCTTTGTCATTGTACAGCCGAGAGCACGGTTCACAATCGGAAGACCTACATTCGCAAAGCAAACTATCAAACTGTATATATGTTAAGCATACTTTGGATAGATTCAACTCGGCATCCGGAAGCCAATTTTGTTTCTCCTTCTCCAAATAGTCTTGAGTGGTATAATGGACCAGCCTAACAACGGTGGTAACTTCGTCATATGTTACCAAACCGTTGCAGACGGATAAAATATGGCTAAGGTCAGTGATGTTCTCTTCATCAAATGACTTTTCCCCGACTTCAACTGCAAGAGCGAACTGGAGTTCCTCAGCAAGTAACGGTCGTTTGGCACATACAACCCAAGAAAGACACAGTATAGCCAGCTCGGACTGATCGGGCGACTGCATTGTGATCCTTTCCATAGCTTCGTTGTATGCTTTGTCCAGCTGGGTTGCCTTGAGATCTGGCGAGGTGCTCTCTCTCGCACTCGCCTGAAACCCCATCAAAGCAGCCTTTAGAACCTTGACCGTTGCCTTGTCGCGTAGGGAATTCATGTATAGTTGTGCAAGCAGAAACCTATCAGTAGTTAGTCAGTACCGGCCAGAGGAGCTGTCAAAATACATACATTCCACCAGCAGCTTCAATAATCGCCGTCACAATTTCATCCTGTATATCGGGGAACTTTCGAACCAATGAGCGTGCTAATATTTTTGGAAGTCTCGCCTTTAGGAACTGTCGCATGTCGCCTTCATCCGCGGATATCTCAAGTGTAGAGCAATTCTCACCCTTGAACACATCTGTTATATCAGGCAGTGCTCGAGACGTGGCAAATAAATTCAGTATAGTTTCACCCTCTGACTGAATTTGCTGGATAAGAGCAATAACTTCGTGGCAAGAAAACCCATGCCCACCATTGTCCAAGCATTCATCAAGCGCATCTACGACAACATAAGTTTTTTCGAAACTGCATAGCAAGCTTTCGACTAAACCCTCAAGCTCCGATATGCGAGGCCGTGTCTTCTTCTTGTTATGCTGCTCGTACAGGGTTTGTAGTTGGATGGGCATAGTCTCCGTTTTTTCGGCCAATTGAGCTGCCAGACTTGTGAGAAGATCAGCGGGATCCTGTTGGTCCCGTCGTCGATAGTTGCAGTAGAGATAGACAATAGCTACTTGCTGCGTATAGAGTTCACTACTCGTTTGAAGATAGTTGATGACGGTACATGCAACCATCGTCTTCCCAGCCCCAGGGATTCCTTGACAGAACAAGGTCCGGTTCTCGCCAACAAGCCATTGTCGGAAAGTATCACCCTGGAGAAGCCACTGGCCACTTCCTTCTTGAAGACGGCTGAAGAAGTCGCCGTGCTGCTTGCCATAGTCGATAGAGTTCCCTTTCAGCCAGGTGAGAACCTTCTCGTTCTCTGCCGAAGCATGCCATGCCTGCTGCTCCTTCCGGCCTTCCACAACCTCTTTATGAGTCTTTGCACTGAGGACCAAAGCATCAATAGCAGTCATGGTGCCAATGAGCTGTAGCTGTTGATGAAGAGCATCAACTGCCTTCTTCGTATCAGTAGACCCAAATGCAGCCTTAATGCGAGCCCAATTGAAGCTTTTCGTCCCCTTCTCAAGGAGCCTCTTCAGCTCAGCAACGAGTTTACCAAGCTCCTTGTTACATGCTTGCAGCATACGTGCGGCGCCAGTGTCATCATTCGGGTCGAACTGCGTCAAAAGAAGCGACCGTTTCTCTGCGAATGCCTCTTCAAGGCCCTTATCCTCGCAGGCCACGTATAATTGTACCTCGTGCAGAATCGCACGGATTGTGAACAACTCATCCAGCACACGACCGACCTCTCCAGGCGCATCTTTGAGATCCAATCCAAACTTTTGTATCATCTGGGAGATTTGCATTCCAAAGCCAATGACTCCGACAATAGTTCCAACTAGATCTGCCATCGTAACAGATTTCTGTGGGAAGTGTTAGCTGGCTCTTGAGGCTCCAGGATGTAATACTCACCAATGTCCTGTCCCAAATATGGGCGAACTGTGCCAATTCCGCACAGAAAAATATGAAAAATCCAGTCAATCCAGTCGATCCAAGCTCCAAATGGCTTTCAATATGTCCTCAATATAAATAATCCAAGTAAATGTCCTTTATGATTTGTGTTTATCTGCCAACCGTTAGCCCTTCACCATCTCCCAGAAGCGACGACGATTTGGAAGTTGTCAAACCCGAAAAAATGTCCAAAAACTTGTGATGCTTCCTCAAAGTTGAGCTACAATTCTCAACCTAATTCTTCAATCAGAGAAGTATGCAACAGCTTAGCAGTCTGAGGTGGGCGCATGGCCAGTATAAGCCAGAACCCATCGCCACTCGAACAAAGGCATTCTTTACCCCGCATACGAAGCATGCTTCACATCATTGGCCCATCCAAGCAACATTCTGGGTGTCTGCAGCGCTTCCATACAGTTACACTGCAGTCTTGAATGAGGCGGTTGAGATTGTTGATAAAGAAGCAAGAGCATTTGCCCGTTTCCACTTGAAAATGCAGTGCTGCTCGAATTGTTGCCGTGGGTCGCCAGCGACGTGAAGGTTGTTGATTCTGTGGGAGAGAGGCACAGGTCTGAATAGGGTGCGATCTTCGCGAGATTCCGGATGTGCAGTATCGCAATGCCGAGCATCATCATGGATGTTACATAGAAACCGTTATCAGATCTCCTGTCAGAAGTCAGTTTGTAACTCGGTCACAATAGATGGCCATGTTTGCACCTCATGAAGTGTGGCCAGGTTCATCTGCTATCCTCGCTTGCGGTCCAGCAGTAGTTTCTAGCGACTCCGGCAGGCTTCTAGACATTCCAGTGATTCTTCGAGAAGGTGAATTGCTCTTGGATGAAATGGTGTACGTGTACGGTTTTCACACCGGAGTCGTCATGGTGAAGATGAAGAGGAGAACGCGGAGTTGTAGAAAAGCTGGCCGCTAACCGCAAACGGTGTGTAACCCTAAGAAGTACTTATTTCGATATCGACACGAATATTATGTACGAACACACTCTTCAGCGTTATGAACAGCTTAAAATTACTAAGACACCGTAGAAAAACAGTAGCTCTATAACAGAGTTAGTATTGTTGAAGGAAGTACTGTATGAAGAGGTAAGGGTCGTGAAAGGACTGCTAAGGATCACGTGATAGCTACTTAAAGTAATCAAGGCAGGCATGGTTTAAGTACACATCGTTGATTGGTAGAAATCCATGAGTATGACATTGGGATGCTTTATGCCCGCGAAAACTCTTAAAGTGACCCTAATCTCAGAACTAAGTGGCAAGAAGACAAAAGCAGTGTGAATTACGAATAATATGCTGACAATACTCAGCCCTGCTGCTCTCTGGATCTGGTTACACGAAAGCCAATTCGTGAAACCTCGGCCGGTTCTAGCCGACAATTCTACATTTGTGTAACTTACACAATCGGCCAAGATATCGCCTCGAGCTCGCGCTTTGCAACCTGACCTCAACAACGTACATCTAAGAAGTACCCACCACTACAGCAACTATGCAGATTCACCATACACCAACTGAACGCTTCTCAGGTAATTAGAATACCACTGGCACCATTATTCACTTCTGACAAGTTATAGAACCTCCATTATTGCACCCTCTCGAATTTATCAGAAATTATGCATACACAACACCAACCGACCACTAAGCGAAACCCTATCAGGCTGCGCTACAGCCACGCTAGACCCCAGTAGATCTGATCGTGCGGTAGCACCAAGACTGCGGTGTGGTGTGGTGCCTGGCTCTGCTGTCCTGCAGAACGAAGGCCCGCAGTCCAAAAACCCTCCTCACGATGTCTGACTCCTTATCGTCACTTCTTCACCTTTCTTCACCTCGTCGCCTGTTTTCCGTCTAGCATCACGCTCGTTAACGACGCCATATCCACCATGTCAACCTGCGGAAACGGCATCGTCGAACCCGAAGAAGACTGCGACTGCGGCGACAACTGCGACCAGAACTCGTGCTGCGACACGAACTGCAAGTTCAAAGACAAGGCTGTCTGCGAGTTCGTGGCCATCCCTCTGTTTCTTCTCCATGTCTGACATCTCAACAGCCACAACGATCCGCTCAACGTCTGCTGTGAATCCTGCCAGTTTCGAGCCGAGCAATTCGATAGCAGCCTGCAAGGCCCCAATAGCAAACTCATTTGTCGCGGCGAAGTCTTCTCGGAGAACAAGTGCATTGTGCCAGACTACTGCACTTTCGGCTCGGCTACCTGTCCTAATGGGTATAGCGCTTCACTGAATGGGGAATATTGTGGACCTGGGAGCAGCCCTGGGGCGGTTGGAGAGGGACTATACTGCGCCTACGGAGTATGTACCAGTCGGAGTGAACAGTGCAAGACGGGAGCGATTGGCAAGGTATTACTGGAGAAGGCGGAAGAGAAGTATGGATCTATGAACGGGACAGGCGGCATCATGGTCCACGGATTCTGCAGTGATACTGTCATACCAGGCCGGTCCGAAAAAGAGAAGAAAGCCAATGCCTGCAGACCTAACTGTATCGTTGGCGGCCCCAACGATGGAGATTGGTGGGATTGTCTTGCCGTTGATGGGATTGAATTCCGGGACGGAACACTCTGTGATATCGATGGGGAGACTGGAACGTGTAGTACTGGGGAATGTGTGATCAGCAAAACAGGTTTCGTGAGTTGCTCTGATCTGGGAGAGTCGAAGAGTTACTGACGGCATTGACTAGCGCTCGAACGACGATAGTTTCGTGCATGGCCGCCATGGTACTAGTAGGCCTTTGTGGATCATTGCTCCTGTTGTCATACTGAGCTTCGTCGTGTCCATCATCCTGTACTTTATTATTTCGAGCCACAAGAAGACGAAGAAGATGAAAAAGCAGATTGCTGTTGAAACTGAGGAGGAGAGACGGAGAGTGGAACTGGAGGGTGCTTTTGCACCTACTGTGGTTTGGCGAGCTGTACCAAGGGAGAAAGACGCAGAGCCGGTTGTGGGTGGAGAAGCATTTGCACCGAGACAGCATGATGTAGACTGTCGGGCTCTGGCTGTGGCTCCGTTTGCTTCGACTGGTGTGGTTGTTGCAAGAGTCTCGTCGGACTCTTCGATTGACGAGAACTTTGGCAAGACAGTTGATGGACAGCCAATCCATGATGCAGGTGGGGCCTCGAAGGGTAAAGCTAAGGTTGTGGAAACTGGGGAAGCTACGGTGGGAGAATCGACGGCAGTGAAGCCGGAAACGCCGTCAAAGAAAGCTGGGGAACGTAGTAGCACGGTGACGCATACAGGTCGTTATTTCTGAGGCGAAGGTTGTAATGCATCCCAAGTTGTTTTTGATGTTTTGGACACCTAATTCTTTCTACTTCCTGCCATCAATGAGCATTCTAATTTCATGTACAATTCAGCTCTTGTTTGAGATGGCTAGCATTGTTCAAATTGACTATATTGTTGAGGGGCGGGCGAAACTGTGATCAATGCGTCACGACTTCCTCTATAGTTCCCAGCTTCGAATCTCCGGCGCATCACCCCACCGTCAAACTCTTGCTAAGGCATCTTGAACCTTCCCGCATATCCAGTCGGGACGACGTCCATCCCTTGTCAACATCCAGTTTTCTTCTTCTGCTCATGGCACTCTCCACTTTCAACTCTTACGAAATCGTCGCCTCCTTCCCATTTCCATATCACTCATCCAAGGTAACAGAAGGGAGGTTCCTAACCGATCGTTATAAGTACTAGTACTAAGTAATTGACCTATGAGAACTGCTGCTTGAAAGCTCGAGAGCATCAGAGAAAGAAGCTGTTTGCAAAGGACAACCAAGGAGAAAAGCTTGTGGAATAGAAGAGATCTGATAACAATTACCAACGCCCAAATAAAGGAACCGAGCTCCAACAAATCACTAAACTTCTATACGCTCAACAGCTTAACCCAACCTAGAAACAACGGGAACTCATCACCCCAATACTCCTCAACAACATCTACTAGCTGCTCCTCCTGCTCCGACGGTGCGGTTCCGCCTTCAGCAGAGCCTTCCTCTGGCTGCTGACTCGTCCCTGGTACTTCACCTGTTGCCACCGCCTCCGGCACCGGTTGCTCCCCTTCCTCCGCAATCTCCATCAAATGGTCGTTCTCACCCACTTCCACACCCTCAGTAGCCGTCTGAGCCTCTGCGGTCTTCACCCCATCCACCACTTCCAAAAGCGCCAGATCATCCTCACCTACTGGGAGGGCGGCATCCTCGACGTTCGCAGGCATCTCGACGGCCTGTGGTGCCTCATCGACCGGTACAGCGATCAAGACGGCCTCTAGTGCTTCTATAAAGGTGAAGAGGCCTTCATCAAGATCCCCCTTCTCCTCCTCCTCGTCCGAAGCACCATTGGGCAGTGCCTGCATCACCTTGTTTATAGAAACAGGAAGCTTTGGATTCTCCTGCAGAATCAAAGTCAACTTTTCTTGCCATGGCATGCCATCTTCTGCGGGCTCCTCGTTGAAGTCTGTTTGTCTCTGCAATAGAATTCTGATGCTCCAGCATTGCAAGGAACCCTCGTCCAATGCTTCCCATTGCGTCTCTGTTAAAAGTTGACTCCAAACTATCTTGAGGACGTCCAATACGACTCTCGTCTCAAGAAGTGGCTGAATCAAGGCGTCAGGAATAGGAATATCCACGAGTCCAGCCTCCAAAGCCCAGCGCCGACTGCCCTTCTGACTCTTTGAGTAATCTCCACCAAGCCAATTCGAGCACGTCCAGCAGAACTTGACGATCCACAAGATGGGTGAGACCACTCTGCGCACACCCTTCCTTCTCTGTCAGAATCCTCTTCAGATCCCCATGCCGCTTTCCACCTGGCGTACCCTTCCATGCCACGGAAACAAAGGAACTGGGCGAGATCGAGGACTTGGACAAGGTGGAGTGCGGGTGAAGCCTGCGGTGGAATTGGGAATTGACTAGTCGCGACATATGCCAGGAAGCCTTCAGATACCGGAACAGTAAACCGTCGATCACGACTTGTGATATGCTTCTGGTGTCCTCCTCAACCCGGAGTCTCTTGCGAGGATTCACTCCGTAGGTTTTAGCCAGAGTTTCGACTGTTGAATACTTGGTAAAGCGAGACGGGATAGAGGAATCGAGGCACCGTCACCATTTTGGGTGGCGGCAGAGTTGTTGAAGCCGGCGGAGTTGGCATTGTGGCTAGTGGTGATGGCTGTCTCGATGAGCTCGTTCGATTCCTGGGGAGGTGGGCTAGCTAGTTTCGAGGGTCTGACTGGTGGCGTTGGTAGGTTCGGCGCTGTGCTCAGAGGACTCATCGTCGACTACGCCTTCGTGATTGGCGCCTGGCATCGCAGCCTCGATCATGTTGCTAGATGGCAAGCTGGTGGCGGTGGTGCTTGAAGTCTCGAGCTGGTTCTGATAAGCTTCTGATTCCAATGTTGTTCAGGGATCGAATGGAAAGAATGGGAAAGGCCGGGAGTGGGGAATAAGACAAACGTACATTTAGGTCGAAGATTTGCTGGTGGTGGACCAGGGCACCAAAACAAAATCAACTGAGTGGTACTCTAAAAGACCAACCTGCAAGTAGCTGGGCTAAAGCTCCTTTTCATCGTGGTCTTGTATAGCGAGTTGAGCACACTGAGGGCTGCTGAGGTGCAGCTGAGCGTTGAGTACAGAGGGTCGTCATATCGTGGTGTATTCTCTGTGTAGATCGATGTTTGTGATGTTTGTGATGTGCTGTTTTTTGGTTTGTTGGTGTTTTGGAACAAACGAGCGAGGGGGGTCCGCAAGGTTGCGGTGTGGCTCGTGCATCCTAAGATTCAAGACGAAGGCAGAAAGTTGCCTCTATTCTCCGACTGATTATCTACATTGATAAGATGGAAAGTTGTCTTTCAGATTGAGGGTTTGCAATCAACATCTTCGCCATCCGCCCACAACCAAACCCTTTTGCCAGAGACGTCTCCGCCATTAATCGTCACCCCAAGCCGCCGACTTTCGTTTGCCTGTTATCTCAGGAAGTGGCTTGCAAGCTGACTGTTGCTTTAGGTTGTTCTAGGTCCGAGACAAACCTAGATCAAAGGTGGTCTTCCTCACCGCTTTGGAGGAATACGCGTCCTAGGGCCTCTCGCACGGGATCCTTCAGCTCTCTACCATGGAGCTACATAACGGTTTCGCCGGTTTTACTTTTACGCCTATCGCCTCTCTACTACCATCCGACAAGCTCACGATGCTTTCAGTTTCCGGCAGTTATCGGCATTTCCAGGAAGTGCAGAAAACGGAAGGGTGACCACGATAGGCCGCACCCAAAGCTCGAAGACAGTGGGGCGGTGGATTGGACTGGAAGGAGCTCGGACATGTCTACTATACTTTATGATGTATTTTGTCAGACGAAGAAGCAGACGGCCTGTCCTTCTCAAATCCATCCGGCCAGAGCCCTGCGAAAATTAATTCTCCAGCCTCATGATGAGCTCAGCGACTTCAGCGACTTCGACTTCACAAATACAACGCAACGCATATGCGCATGTCGGTCAAGCTTTTACTCTGCACTGGACACTCAGCCGTTGCTCCTCCACCGACTTCCGTACCGAGCACGCATCGTTCTTACTGTTTGGCTGTCATCTCTTCCCGCAAGCACCACAAAGAATGGATCCACGACTTTTAACCAAATCGGCTTACGGATGAAGGTTTGAAGAGAGTTCGCTCTGGAGCACTCAGGGTGCAACCGGACACGGCTATGGGCATCTCAAACGAACCTCAGGCCCCACCGGGCGAGAGAGAGGTTGCTGTCCTTCGAAACAAAATCGAGCCCGAATCATCGACAACTTCTACATATCACCTTGAGCCATACGGCTGGCTACTCTCATGCTCAGACTTTCCGCCCCAATTATTCCCTTTCCGGCCGCCAACGCCATTTGTGCGATGATTGGAGTCGAGCTGTATCATAGATCACCACTGGGCCAACCTCTGTTTTACCACGAACCCGCCGAAGAGGAAGAAGTTTTGCACCTTGGCTGACCCACAAAAGAGCAACGACAAGCATACTGCTCCACCCAATTAATTGCAAGCCTTCTAGTGGTGTGGTGACCGTGATATTATGAAGTTTAAGCCATAGCTTATGTGTCGGCAGTTGCCTGTTTGAGTACCGATTTGTCTATGTCCTTAGGCTATTGCTTGTATGTATTCATCAATGGCAGTAGTGGTTGTCGTATACTTGCCGAGTTGAAGAATGCATCGCCGTTTACCAAGTCGTTGTACAAGGCTTCATGCAGGGTAGCAGTATTATCTGCCTTCATGCACGACGGTCCGCCGGTGACTTGCAGAATCGACGTTACCCCGCCGTAGATTTCCGACTACCAACCAATCAAGCAACGATCGGTATGTACCGAACCGTAATGTCGTTACTTTGCGTTCGTATTGCGCCTACTCGGATGCAGGGTGATTAACTACACACCACCATTTGAGCAGTTACTTTCAGCATGATGAGCTTGAAGGTTGCCAGAACTTTGCAAGAGCTCTTGGGTTTCTTTGTCTGCTCCTTTGATGGTTGTTACCGGATGCAGATGCAGATCCTGCCGGGTGTCAAGCTTGCAAGTAGACACCACCAGTTTGAAAGGTATGTGGTTACCGCTGTATACCGAGTGTAAGCGCTCTCTCATTCCTTTATATCCGTATAGCGGTAACCATAATAACTCAGATGCAGGGTAACTACTACTTAGTAACGCACCATAGGTTGCGGAGGAATATGCATGAAACGAAACGAAGCACGGTCTCTTAACATAGTACTAGTATACTGGCTTGACACCACATGTTTCCGCTTCGAAGCTTCTGTCGGCTCATTCGCTGCAAGAGCTCTGGAGGATCAATTCCTACTACTGTTAATGGGTGATCGTGACACGGGTTGCAGAAGGCAGATACAACTTGAATCCCGGCAGGTTTCCAGCTAAGGGCGCCTCTGTACAGCTGTACAAGAATATATACAAGGCGGGAAATTAGGAGGGAGCTTCCTAAATCGTAACCGGAGCCCAGAGGACCCGGATATCCATAGAAGTGCGAGAGTCTTCTATGGAGACTGAGATCGCAGCCATATCGACGGCAAGCCTCGAATATCTCTCATGTCGAGCGATTGCAACCACACCGTTGCTCAATTGCTCGAGCACACCGTCAACTTCCCAAGAGCGTTTGCTCTCACTTTCTCAGGCCAGTTTGTCTATAAAACCCCCTCCTCGGCCCCAACTAATTGATTCTCATCCTCAACCGGCCCATTACTTCTCAACAACATCCAAGCACAATTACAACAACAGTAGCCAGCCTTTACTTATTATTTCAACCTCCTTTAAAATGTCTGACTTCACTGCTCAAATCCTTCCCCGCAGCAACGTCGCCTCGGTTGTTACTTCTGCTACCGAGTCTCGCCTCTACTTCCAAAATAATCAAGGAGAAGTCTTTGAGTCCATCTACCGAAAGGGCCAACGTCTTACTACCTCCTCTACTGGATTGAAGGCTAGACTCCGCACGCCTTTGGCTGCTGTCAGCTTTGATGCTGCTTCTGAGGTGATTCTATCTTATCCTCTCTGCTCAGTGCTTTCCCGGTTTCCCTATAAAGCTCCTGAACAAGGCTGGTAATCGCATGTCCATGCTAATATTATGTGATTGGGAATCTAGGTACGCGTCTACTACCTCTCCGAAGACAACAAGGTCAAGGAGTGGGCCTTTACTGCCAACCGTGGCTGGTACCAAGGCGGATTGTCGACCCAGCAGAGAGCTGCCGATGGAACACAGATCTCGGCCATTTATTGGCAGAGAGACAATGGCAGAGAGTTGAGAGTTTACTTCCAAGGTATGGCCGTGCACGTTCTAATAGAATCATTATTTTGACACCTCGTCCGCACAGAGGAAAATACCACCAACATTAGGGAGATTACGCACGTCTTGGGACAGGCTAGCGCTGGTAACGCTGAGATTTTGAAGTTCCCAGTTTAGGGACTTCCTACTCAGAAACCTACTAGTGGTAGTGGGAGGCTCGGCCTCAGCCGATCAGGCTGTAGGGCAAGTTGGTGGATCTCCGAGTCGGCACGGCATTTCGAATTCATGGTGTTCTTTTCTTTACTAAAGTCGGCTTCGAGAAAACGAAAATTTGTTATTTCCTTCAAGTTTGATCTGATTACGATTTTGAATTTTTTAACTCAGCTTGGGGGGAGAAAAGGAACCGGCAGGATAGCTTCCAAAAGGGCAAAAGTAGTTATCTAGCTTCAATGCAAGTCAATTTGTTGGTTGGTATCTGATTCTATTCATCGAGTTCATATCGTTGTAAAGATCGCCGGTTATGGATTATAATATTAAGTACGTCCAGCATGCTATAGCCATTGGAAATAGTACTCGGCTATATCTGCAGTCTTCAATTTGAAGTCAATGAAATCATACGAGTCTCACAAGCTCTCGTTTGTATTCATTCGTCACGGGAAGTCAAATTCAAAATCAATCTTTGGAAGTATTATATGACATGAATGGACGTGAACGAGAACCTGAATGCCTCAGGAGCTACCAGTCGCATTCTATCATACTAGTAATATATAGGGCATACTAGTATTCAGACTTTGTTGGGCAGTACACGGTCAATCCTACTTAACCACTCGGAAAGTAAACACACTTGATGTTTTGAGTTCATATCGCCTTGGCACACTTCCGCAACTTGAAGTCTCCGCCCGGTTACCAGTACGATCACAATTAAAGTATACTATAATTCTCCGAAAACAGTAAGATGATTATGCTCAACCAGGCATCGACACTTCTACGCAAAGCTTCATCCAAACAGATACCATAACTAATCACACGGCCGGATCTCGGCTACACCAGGCTGACAGCAAACCAACGCACGAGTACATTTAACATCACCAAAAAAAGCAATGGGTAATCAAAAGCAGAGCGCAGATACGAGTGACCAAGCAAAATAAATATCAATAAACACAAAACCCGCAATAATACCGACAAAAAAAGTATCCACTGCCCTAACGAACCCAATAATTACTGCCCATAACACAGTACAAAAGCTCTCAAACAAGTAGCCACCATTATCTATCTGAAGTCTAACAAACAAAACGAGCCTCTAAGCAAAGTAACTCTTCCACAAAACACCCTCAAGATCATCTAGCTGATCCGGAGTAAAAGCCTGTAACAAAACGTTAGCATCATTCCAATACTACAGCCGGCAAGCTGCCAATGTTCAAGAGAAAAACATACCTTAGCATCAACATGCCATGTATCCTGCCTCGTCTTCTTGAAATCACTCAACACACTCTTGACACTCTTTCCAACCATTCCTGGATCACTTGATGCCTTGCTAGCCAGCACCTGCAACACCTCCGGCAACCACTTCGGCGGTGGAGAGTGGTACGGGAATGCCTGAGCCAAGGCACCCAGTCCAAGCACAGCAGCATGTCGAACAACCGTCGTCCTTGTCTGTTGCGGTGTTGGTGTACCGACAGGTGCCTTCTTCTGAACCGGGTTGAGTCGAAGCATATTTGTGAACTTGCTCTTGAGATCCGCAATGATCTTGTCCCGGAGGCGTACAGGAGAGCAGCGGATCATGCCGGACAGGGTAGTAGCCGCACCGAGTCTAACCTCAAGCTGGGGATCCTCCAACATACTCGAAACCGACGAAAACATGCGAAGCTGATCATCATCATGGATGAGGAAGAGACGGCGGAAATACAGGACCTGCATATTCATAAGGACGCGTAGGCGCTGATGCCAGTACTCTGATGTTTTTCCGATGTCGATCATGGCGGAGATGAAGGGAGCGTCTTGACCCACTGCTATTGGGATGTTGGGGAGGTTGCGGAAGACGTGGTAGGCGAGCGTCATGAGCTCCATGTCTTCTTTGACGTCCATCATGTGTAGCATCTCGCGGAGGAAGTATTTGTCGAAATAGGGAACGAGTTGCGTACATTCGTAGGAGATGAGAGTTGTGTCGAGCCAGGTGAGCACCGTCTTTGAGCCGGCGGTGTAGGACGATGGTGATTGCTGTCCTGGTGGTCTTTCTGCTCGCCATTGTGCTAGACGCTTGAAGACATCCTCGATGATCTTGTCAAAATCCTTGTTAGGTGCATATGGGAGTGTTCCAACCGAAGAAAACTCAGCCTGAGTCTTCATGAAACTCTTGACATCCATGAAGCTCTCATGGTATCGAGTGCGGAAGGCGCTACTAAGCACATCACCCATCTGTTCTCTGACGCCCTTGTAAGGATGATCCAAATGTTGTAGGAAATCTTCGACGATCGGTTGTTCTAGCTGGAAGTGCCAGCCGCAATCGGCAATTATCTGATTGAGTAGCTGAATCTTCGAACTTTCTTTGAATGCTGCATTCGAGTTCATATCCAACCTAAAAGCGGAGAGATACTCCACAATCGGCCACGACCGTCTTATATCTCTAGTTTCCTGCCATTCAATCAGATCCCCCCACGGCCCTTGATGAAGAATAGGGGCACTCACAAACTGGTTATGCAAGAACCCCTGCCAGTATAAAAAGTTCTCTGGGTTCAAGCCATCCTCAAACACCTTCTTCAATATTGGCATCACATAATCCCACAACAACTCCGTTTCCTTTGGACTTCTATCACTGTAGGCCGTAATCAAAGCACTCAAAACTTCCGAGGCAGCACGATGCTGATGCTTGTCACTCCCGTCACCATACAACTCGCCGGTCAGTGTTTTGACATCCTCCCAAGTAACAGGGGTAATCCCATCGGCAACAAGAACAAAAATAAAACTCAACACTGTCACAAATGAAAGTCGAAACTTATCCGAGCTGTTATCTCTGGGTTCCTGCTTGAGGTATTCGAAAAAGTCCTTGAGCCATTGAACCGTAACATGCGAGGCAATCCTCTCACGAGCGTGCGTCTCGACATCGTCCCATTCGAGGGGCTTAGCGAATGCTTCGAAACCGTTGAAAGTGTCGGGCCAGACTAACCAGCCGGTGAAATCCATGTCGACGAAAACTTTCGTATCTGGAGTCTTGAAACTCTCGAGATACTTCTTGGTCCATTCTGGGTCCTGCTTATCAGTGGTAATCGCAATCCTGCCCGGCAGTATCAAACGATCCGCAACATAGTTGTGATAATCATGCTGACACATTGCTCTGAGGATAACATAGCAGAAAGTAGCATTAGCAATACCCGCGAAGATATTCCTCAGACCAGGATGAGAGTCCACTATCCCCTTCATTACCAGATCAAGGAAGCTGTCGGAGGCGATATTGCTGAATCTCAGACCGAGGTTGAACAAGATGGTAGCCGTTCTGACTGCGGTCTTCCAGTGTGACTGATTTGCAATCTCCACTAGCTCAATCGCGAGTTGTTGTTTCCTCTCCTCCGTCAACTTGCTCTTCTTTGTGATTTGAGCTCTCTTGCGGGCAATGACACCAAGCAAGTCCTCCTCTGGAGCAATAGTGCGAATCTTGCTCTCATCAAACAAAGCTAGCCGTTCTTTTTCCCGCCCATACTCCATTACGTTGTAAGTGACCGCATTGGCGAGCTTCTGGATCGACGGCTTGTCTGACGTACTTGCTTTTATGAAAGCCTTGACCAAGCGTGGAGTGTATCTCCAATCTTTTCCTACAGCTCTTGCAAGATTACCGAAGAGTAAGGAATACATCGAGCCCTTTATTCTCTTCGGCTCATTCTCCTGTAGTGCTTGTTCAAAGGAATCAAGTAGCTGTGGAATCACCAAGCCCTTGGCTCCAACCAGGACCCTAACCGAGCTTTCTATAGCCGATTGGGCATGGCGACGTATTTCCGTGTAGAGGGAGACGCACGACTCTGCTAGATCCTTGAGGAGTAGCTTTTCCAGCTCAGTGGGCTTCCGAGCTCCTGCTTTCCGCTGGACACGTTGCAAGTGGTAGAGGCCGGCTCGGCGGACGAGGAGCGGCCGTGGGTAATCTTTACAGATACCAAACATCTTGTATGGTCGCAGATCATGGGCAAGCAATCTCATGACTCTATCCATTGTGTGTGCCGATTTCTCCAATCCGACATCGATGATGAATGACCTATATGCCTGTCACACTATCAGTTTAATTCCGGCCCTTAAGAACGGGTCGACCTACAGTATAAAGCGCATTGAAGCACGGCACATCATCCTCAGCATACTGAACCAAAAACACATGAACCTTGTGCAACATCTGACCCGTCCTTTCCCTAAGATCATGCACCTTAATGTACAGAGGATCACTGTGGTCCTCATCAAAGGCATAACCCGTGGGATAGACACAGGAAGGCTTGATATCTTCGGCATTCCCATCATCATTGTCGTCCTCCTCCTCGATACCGTCATCCGTAGAACCATCATCGTCAGCCTCATCCGCATCCTTCATTTCTTCATCTTTTGGGACGATGACAGTGGTGGTCCTAGTTCCAGGAACGTAAGAGTCGGAGTCAGGAACGTGTTTGGGATCAAAGACAGATGAAATGCCGGAAATGAGGAGCCGTAGAAGCGTAAGATTGCGGGAGACATCATCGGACCATTCCTTTCCAGCACCATCCTTTGCTGACGAAGGTGAGGCAATGAGCTTCGAGAGAGCGCTGAGCGCCTTCTCTGTGAGCGTCTCGTATAGGTCAATCGCGAACTCAAGACCGTTTCTGCTTGGAACATGCCACTTAATATCGAGTTTCTGTGGGTCTTGGCGAACCCCCCAATGATCTGGAGTAACACCTTCATCGAATTAGCTTCTACTTTTTCCACTCAAAGGAGGAGCTTACCCTTTGCCTTTTCTTCAGCCGCAATGAGACCCATTTCCAGTGTGTATATCGTGACACTATTCAAGAATATATGATGCACAAGGTTGCTTACATGCAGACTGGCGATACCCTTGCAACGTTCTTGCATGAAATAAATGACTTCTTTAAACATATCCTGGTACTTGAGAACCTCATCTCCGACATGAATAGCACACATACTCAGAAGGGAGATGTGCCAGAGCAGGCCTCTATCTCGCGGAAGAACGTCCGAACCAGTATGTCTGGTGGAGGCGGCACCGTTTTCCTCAATTTCGTCATGAATATTGCGGATGAGGATTGGAACGAACTTCTTGAGCGCCTTCTCAGGGTTGGCTCGGCAAAGTGCATTCACAATGTAGGCCATTGCGTCCCTAGCTTGATGTATGACATGCGTCGTGGAGAAATCGACAATCTTCTGGAGAGCGATATCATACAGCTCTGGTTGCAGTGTCGAGAAGAACGGCATCAGAACAGAAGGTAAGGTACTAACAACCGTCTCTTCGGGCGAGTTCGTCCTAATCTTTGCAGCATCTGGCAAGTTCTCGAGCAACGTGAAGATACGGCCAATGAACAAGGTAATGAACTCGCCGAAGCCAGCGGTACTTGATCTGAGGATGGCCTGTTCCTGATCATCTGGGATCTGGTCATAGTTGAGCACGACCGTAGCACCACCAGTCTCGAGACGCTCCATTTCCCCATTAACCCATTCCATAGCCAACATAGCGCCTTGACCTTCTGCCATGTCATATAGCGGTATTTCGTAGGCTACTGCCTGGATGAATTGCAGCGTATTTAGTGTCTTGTCGAGATCATTTGCATCGATACCTGGAAGCGCTAAGCTCAGCAGCGTCGTGAGATGACACCTGAAGCCCTTTGTCCTGATGATGGTTCTGGCAAGGTATTTGAGAGCCTTCAAACTCGAAGTTGTACGATGGACCTCAACTAATCCCTGCATGCTAGGATAAATCCTCTGCAAAGCTCCCGGAAGGATGAGTTCCGGCTCCAGGTACGCCAAATGCTTGAGTGCCAATAAACTAGAACCCATGGCTGTCGAAGACTTTGAGTAGATTCCCATGAAGGTGACATCTCTCAGGCAGAGCACGAACTCTCTTCTCAGCTCTGGTGTCAGCTTTCTGTCTTCCGCAACTGCAATTTCGCCACTTTGCTCCCGGTTCCAACGCATAGTAAAGAACTCGGCGAGATAGTTTAGCAATTGACACAGCGTTTTAGTCCAAGCTCCTGCATTCGAAGGATGGAAGAAGGTTTCTACAGCTTCGATCAATCCCTGAAGGTTCCCGAGTATGCTCTTTGGGTTGTTGACGCATTCGGGAGAGAGCGACATGACAATCCATCTTGCACAAGCGTGAGCCGGTGGGTTCTTTCTCTGATCCTTTGCAAGTGCAAGTCCGAGGCCAGAAGCAGAATCAATAGTGCTGCTGTAGGCTGACGAAGATTGCCCCACGGGGATTTCGAGGAGTCGGAGGATGGCAGTGAAAGTGAGCTGCGCTTGCTCTTCTGTAAACATCCCATATCTACCGAATGGAACGTGCGATATCATCAGGTTCTCGCGTGCTATGCGAGAAAGAAGGTCCAAGAACGTCACATCCATCAGTTTGGATCTGTTGACAAGACTCCAAAGGTGGAAGAGGGCTACAAACTTGTTAGATCATACTTGCTGAAGGCCGAGTAAACTTGCCTGGGAGGTACTGCTTTGGCTGGAAGTCATTGTTTTCAGGTGGAGGAGCGGTGCAAGGCAGCATCATCATGAGAGCGGCACTTGTGATGAAAGAGAATTCCGGAACGCTTGTGCTGAACTACCCCAAATCATTAGCATGTTTTCTTCTTTCCTGCAACACGAGGACATACATAAGGCAGCAACTCTGCGAGCATCTGCTCCAACTCGTTCGGATCAAAAAAGGCATACGCATGGTATGTCAGTTTTATCAGCGTCCTCAGACTCTTTCGTCTGGTGATGTTTTGGACGAGTCCAATCTCCACCGGTATGACATGCGCTTTGATTTCTGTCCAGAGTGGTCGCCAATCCAGTGTCAAGTCCTTTCCAGGTCGCAGATAGTGTTTTCGCCTTTAACGCACCGAAACTTTAGCCCACATCCACGCAACTGAACCAGACCTTTGTTGAATCTCTTCCAATCCGAGCCATTTCAACACTTCTTCCCACTTCTCTAAACCGCAACAGGGGGAGTCTCACTTCAAAAGAATCGTAAACATGTTTGCAAACCTCTCACTCACGCTAGTCTCCACCCCTCTCGCAAGTGCCAACTCGAAATAGAGGTGAACCAGTTTCTTCCTCGTGGCCCTCGTCAAGTCAAACTTCAACTCAAGCCAGCTCCTCAACTCCCTGGTCCAATGCAGTGCCCCAGGCGAGAAATCCCGAGCTTGTACAGCAATATACAAATGCTTCAGGATGTTGTCTAGGTCAGCATTGCGCCGAGTATCGTCTTCGACTTCGTACGGGAGAGTTGAGTGGTAGGGGAAGGTCCGGGGCTTGTTGCGAGTCGTGTGGTCGTCAGCCGTATAGTCGACTTTCCAGGTTTCGCCCCCGGGTGATTGCGCTGCACTGGCATCGAGAGCGAAGGATTGGAGGGGTAGTGAGAGGAAGGAGGAGTTGGTCATGGCGGTAGGGTGTGGTGATGTTCTAGGTGGAATAAGAGGATGGTCGTGTGAGCGAGCTCACTATCTAGACTGCGTTTGTTGACTGTGCTATTCTGTAAAGGTAGAGAATCAGTTACAAGATGTCCAGATAGAGGTTCCCGAAGTCAGGTTATAAGGACAGCCCTGTATAGCAGTGCCTTGAGAGGACGCGTACGACTACGTCGCCCCCCGACTTGACATTCCACAAGATGGCTCGTGCCCACATACCTCGTCTGACACCGCAAATCGATCGTATTGATGCTCTGCACACACCTCTCTCTTCGGATTCGTAGTTTCAGTGTCGTGTAACACCGTCCCGCATACGTCGTCGCTCGGAGTCGAAGCGAATGTTCCGTGGGGATCACCGAGGAGTCGATACTGAGGAAGACGGGGCAGTGGGAATGAGAGAGAAGAAGTCCGTAATATAGATGATGGAAAGCAATTCAGCTTCAATGTCCGGTATGGTATAGATAGAGCAAAGAGACTCTTGGTGATGTGGTGTTTGGTGGGGGATTACGAGGCAGGGTGCAGTGCCTGTCGTTAACCAAGTGCGGGCTGGCTGCGGTGACGCTCGGACCAGACTGGGGAATATACAGCTAGTCGATTTCGGTCGAGGACTTGGCGGCACTAGCCCTATTTTGCGCTCACGTGATTCCATTTTGCCCGAGTGCTTGGTAACGAAGGCTAAAAATAACCCAGATGGGCAAGAGGATTTGAGGTTCAATTGCCCATGTTGCTGTAACCGGAAGGTTAGACTGCTGTCTGCTAAAAGTACTTTCAAAGGCGACTTAAATGAAAGCCAAAATTTCCCGTCAAATGCTCATTGAGTGACAATTCTATTGGTTTCGATGGCTGCTGACATTCTTTGGATTTTTCCTGGCACGCACAATTTCAGGGTTACTGTGCCACAAAACCTGGATTTCGGATCGGATCTTCACCAATCCCTTGTTCGTGGCACCTGGACTTCTCCATATGTTTGTAACGACATCCGCCACTTCCAGCCCAGTTTTTCTTTCAACTTCTGTCTATCAGCCTCGAAATAGTCACGGTGTTCATTCAGTTGCTTCCCGGCGCTGGCTACTGTATGTTATAGGCTCTACTTTGAATTATTCAGTAAGCGAAGTATTTTGATTGTTCCATCGGGCTATCATTTCAAAATATTAAAAAGCTAATATGTTTGTCCCAATCGATAGGTCGAACTGAGAAAAGAAACCGCTCACACTATTGTTCACTATTCAGTTGAGTATCTACTAGTATCATAATAAGTAAGTAAGTACTTATGTATTCAGCTCAGCTGTCGATCCCAAGCGCTTTCTACTGTCCTCCTTCCATAGGCCATGAAGGTATGTACAGATATTTATATGCCCGCTCGGCCGCGACCTTCATGCATCTGCCTTCGAAACCTGAGTATCATATCATAAGTTACGGCCGACGTAATCCATTTGTACTGGAGCTCGGAGTTTCGAGTCAACCGGTTGTAGAATCAAGGCTGCATTATGGAAATGTCGACGCTCTGAAGAGCGTTTCTTTTCACTCTGTTATTTTCCAAGTCATGATCCTCGTAGCCGTGTGTTTCTGCTGTTGCATCTCCAATGCATACACTTTTCGAACGAGGGAGCTATTAAGAAAAACCAATCAAAAAAGAGAACTGAATTACCCATACCGTCGAAGACGAGATTCGAACTCGCGCGCCCGAAGGCATCCGCTTGCTACAATCACATAAGTAGCAGGCGAACGTGTTAACCACTCCACCACCTCGACTCGGATGATCTTTTTTTATAAAACACCGTTTACCAAGTAGCCCAGAGAAAACCTTGGGGACGGTGCGAAGATTACAAGAGACTCGAAGGTGAACATACTTAGCGTTAGGCGTACATTGATCAAACGTCATTGCTCAGAAACGATAGACTCTCTAGATCTCACCAGCCATGATCAAAGTCAAGAGCCTTGCAAGTATGAGAGAACCGTCTCCAAAATCCCTTGCGAATAATTAGCAAGCAGCCCAAACACAAGCAGAAGCAACAAGTTAACCCATGTGGCCAGGGAGTGCACTGAGTGTTGGATCACGAGTCTAGATCTATTAAGCATCATGGCACTGCAATTCAATGTCAGCCGGCACTGGCAGCCCATAACAAAGTGGCGGTAAGATTAACAAATAGCAAGCACGGAACAAACTCAAGATAAACCAAAGTGGCTTACAAAGTGAAGAGAAGTGAAGTGTCCACTGTGCATAACCCCGCTGCGTACCCTTCCAGCATACCCAACTGACGCATCACCATTTCCACGATCAGTTGAACCACTTGAAGTGAACTATGGCAAGATGGACGTTCAAGCAAACAAGATCAACAGCAGGATTAGAAATATAGACACGGGCATACTTCACAGGGACGCGATACGAAGAAGAAGAAGCAGTGAGAAAACAGCAGAACTGTATACGAGATCGATGGTTGACATGAACCATATGTATGCATGTGTCCGATAGCGCAAGTACAAGCGATCAAGAACTTAAGTAAGACTCGTAACCAGTCAACAATCAAAACAAAGTAAGACTCGGACAGTAAAGAGAGAAAGTACGAAGTGAATAAGTGCAACTTATAACTCCATCAAGCATACGTACATATATATGACGTGCCTCCGTATAAATACAACCAATTATTGCAAATACGAGCCACACGATCGTACGTCCGCAGAAATCGACACGAGTACATTAATGACACTTAAGTACGCACCTGCACGATCCACTGATTGCACAGCTAGCCCAGCTTAAAGAATAATATACACGGCAACACGAAGAGCAACATCGGTAAACTCCAAAATTGCTACACGAATCTACCTTGTAGTGGGAGATACAAAAGCCACACTTCTAGCGCTCCAAACGCTAACTAAATCATGAGCAAACCCCTGAAAATAATGCAGCAAAGCCACCCAACTTGACCATAAGACACGAGACATCGACAAAGATAAAGAGAAAGACAAATCATGCAACGAGGTGAGGTCATGTTATAGCGAAGAGAACTAGAACAAAGAAGCTAAACCATAAATCTACCCTCACTCTTTATCCACTCCTCACCATATACTACTTCTACCCACGACTACTCGTAAAGCCTCGACTAATCAAGGCAAATCACGAAGTCTGCAAACCTAATTTTAGGCTCCAACGTTCCAACATGAGTATACACGATAAGCAAGCCGATAAATCTTCACTACAAAGAGCTACTATAAGCACCACAAAATGCGAGTTCGAATCAGGACACTTAATGATCCCTTCGACGTACAGGCAAGAAAACTTACCTATCGATGAACCACGAGACAAGCATAGAGAAGCACTTTGAAGCTCCGAGGAATATTCGAATCCACACGTGCACCTTACCAACCACTACCCATCATGATCATCAATACACGACTGGGCGACTAGTCTAGGCCCCGATGAGACCAAATTTCAAATCTTCGATGTGCAAGGTCCACCGTGACGTCGACGTTCACGAGAAGCGATTCAATGTCACCTCTCAAAATTCAAAACTTACCCACGAAACCGGCTAACCCCCAAAATGTGCCATACGAGCAAGAAAAATGGCAAAACAATGGAATACGGGAGAAGCATAGAGAAGCGGATGGAGAATCTATAACAATCGACATTAAACGATGGGACGACTAGTAGGCCCCGACGAGACCAAATTTTCAAACCACGCAAATAGAAAAGTAATAGAATTCGAGTCACAGGATACAACTACACGAGAAGCAAGGTTGCTGTCAATCAGCTGCGATTGGTACTGTATAGTGAGCCTATTGTTGACGCTTTCATACGAACATATAAAAACCAATTAACGAAGACCAACTACGGGGTATCCTGGCACCCAACAGAGAGTTACAAGCAAACTCGAAAACAACTCGGAACAGCCAAGCAGGAATGAAGTAAAGTAAAGTGATAACCATAACACAATGCATTGCGCATATACTGCGTAAAGAGCAACCTTTTTGTCAATGCACGAGGAGATGGCTAGTAAAAGACCCGACGAGACCAAATTCAAGTCACACAACTTACAGCAAAGCGGATTTTGAATTACAAGGTCCACGAGAATCAAAACAATGTTGCCGTCACTGAGCTACAATACGCATCTCAAAAGGGGGCTATCATTTCCACTATGTACCATGCCCTACGAGTATCTGGAACTCCATTGGAGAGCGTTAGCAGGTGAGGCTGAGATACGAGGAACATGAAACTCCAGCTTAAAGAAATATGCAGAAGAGTCAAGGATGTACGAATGAAATATAGTGCTATAGCATAACTCCATTATCTATACGCATACTCCAAAGTACTTAGCATGATTCAGCAGTCCAGACCAATTCAATGACGAACATGCAAGAATCACCTGGCTAGCGCCAAGGGTCGTCGCGCACGGCCGAAAAAAATTTACAGCCCTGGCTTTGACGGCGGAAAATTATTCTGTTTGGCACGTAAAAGCTTCCGCGACCGGAATCCGTCCCAACCCGTCCGGTATTTGTTTTCTACACTCCGCCCGTACTATCGCGCCTATTTGAGTAGATACCGAACGTGTAATGGTCGCGCGCCGATCCGGTTTGCCGGGGTGGGCGCGCGTGCCGGGGTCGCCGGCATAGCCGAGCGGTAGCGGTCCCGATTTTGGCAAATCCGAGCCATCGGGTGCAGTTTCAGACCGTTTACAGGTCAAACCTTGCTTTTACTTTGTTTGTATTATGTAACATATCTCTTCACTTTGTTTGATTATACTACATTTCTCTACATTTGATGTGCATTTGGTTACGCTGTTCACATTGTGCTGCATTGTGTAGCAAGCTATTTCGTTTGTTTAACAAATCTTACATTTGTTACGATTTGTTTGCGCAAATTTTCGCGAATCAGGGCCCATTTTTCAGTTTTCCCAGAATTCAGAGGACTGGATTTTCGTATTCGAGCGTCGGTAATGGGGCCCGTCTAAAATTTAACTGTCGGGATGCCGAGCTGGGCCCTTTCACACCACCGGGCCGAAAAAGCTTCCCACAACCATATTTAGCAGGTCTTATTTGTTAAACTAACGTTACGCAACGCGACATGCATTTAACAAATGCAACAGCATTTCACATGCTGTAATAGGCTGTCGCCAAATGTTTGCCATTCAAACACAATGTTTGATGCGCTCACATTCGGTAACACTTTGTAAACAATTTGAATGGTATGCTTCCTGCTGCTGCTTTGTGTTCTTGCTTGCAATACAGTGTTTCATTCTGTGAACAAATGTTTCTAGATGTATACAAATGCCCCATTGTGTCACATTTTGTAACGAAATCAATGGTATTTAATAGCTACTGAACCTCTGTTATACGTAGTGATTATTTGCTGTACTGTTTTTGCTTCGATCGGGGTTGTCTTATGGTTGTGGTACAGCCAAAGAAATCGTTTTTATCCACCCCACCCACCGGTGCCCCACCAGCACCACTACTTTCGCCCGTTCTCAAATAGTAATCCTCAGCGCAACGGCTCCATCACCATTCCTTACACTCTTACAAGGAGGTGCTTGTTTTGCACACGGCATCCGTTTGGCACTTCCCAAAGGACTTGTGCAAATTTTCGGGGGGATGGCGCTGCTTTTACACGGTCGTTGTTCCACAACGCCACAAGAGAAGATTCACGCCACCGCATACAAACGAGCGGGTGGTGTACGTCACACGCACCTGTTACACGACGCGAGTAATGATGAGATTTGGCGAACATCCTTTGGTGCCTAGTTTAGGCCTTTGGACTGTTCCCCGCAAGTGGTCCGCCATGTGCGCCATTAGCTTTCCAGTATTCTTGTGCTTGATCAATAGATGAGAGACCAATTTTCTGGGTGCTCTGGCATGCATGGGTGTATTGGCGAGGTGGTTGATAGCAGTTTGACAAGTGCCGACCGGTGATTTTCGTCTGCTCTGCGGTCGGGGTGGGCTACCAGCCACACAGTGGCTTTGCCTCGTAATGCGTTTGCGGGTGGGTGGGGGTGGAAATAGCGAAGCTCTTTGTTATCCTCCACTTTTCACCCCATGTTATGGAACTTTACACTTGTTTGACACTCCTTTCTGATCCTTTTCCAATACATCCACCTCAATACCCAAACCTCCACCAAAATGGCGGATCCTTCATCGTCCCCAACATTCAACAACGGCAATCGCATGAGCAGGCAGCAGCTAAGGGACCGCGTCAGGAATCCACCACCACTCCCACCAGCCCTTGTTACAGCACGCAAAGCATATGGCGGTGGCCGTGGCTCTGCCGTATACCGCGATCGTAAGGAAAAGCGTGCGAAGCATTGGTGTGAAGCATATGATGCAAACATCTTTGCGGATGGGTTCAAGGTGAGCAGGCTCTCTTCTCTTTGTGTCGTGTCCCTTTTCTCTCGTTCTCCAGCAAGTTTGCAGGAAGTTTGCATGATTCTTTTCGGTCAACTCGTTTCGTTTGTACACCTGGTGGGTCGTTTGCACTACTTGCACCGTTTGCACCTACCCACTTGCTCTCCAGACAGGGCGGGCTACAGAAAGCAAGCTTGCTTGCATCACTCTTGCTACCGGTGCTCTTACTAACTTTTGTACATAGGGACGTATGTTATTCTCCAAGGAGCATTCGGATCTGCTCTCGAAAGGCTGTCAAGAGTACAACTTCCATGGCTCCGCAGGCCATCCACTCGGTTCACCAAAGGTTATGGCCACAAGGATCTTGAGAGAGGTCGGAGGGTGCAATGGACAAGGCCCGAACTGCTCCAAGATGGTGCTCCGCGTCAGGGTATGTTATGTTTATTTTCGGCCTTCGTATGGTGGGCAGGTCGGTGGAGGATCTCGCTAACATATCCTTCACAGTCAAAGCTCATCAACATTGGCCGCAAGCGCCGTGCTGAGAAACGCCTTGCCGGAGTCGTGGACCCTGACAGTATTGAAGGTGATGAATACATTCCGGGTGTCGAGATCTTGCGCTCAAGGAACTGGGTTCGCGATCGTGGCCTCGCCAAGATCCTTGACGAGTATGATGTTGGTGAAGATGATATTGCTGCCGCCATCTTCTCCAAGCGCTTCCCAAAAGTTTTGATCTCCTCGTCCATCAACCACGTCGATGTTGCGAAGCTCCTCGACGAACAGCACGACGATTACCCAGGCACCATCACCGATGACGAAGTGGTGGCTGATCCAGGCCTGGAGGATATGGATGAGGACTACTGGTGGATGCTGGGTGCTGGATGGTGTGGTGTGTGATGATGGATTCGTTTTTCCTTGGTTATCGTCTTGCTTTGAGTAATGGGTATCGGGTGGTTCCTTCTTGTTGTTTTTTCCTCTTCGTGATCTTTAGGAGTAAGCACCAAGTGGGAGGATCATGGGTATAGCAGGTGGTTTTCTGGGTTTCTTTCTTCTGTTTCCTTTTCCGTTCGTTCGCTTTGGGCTTATGGTGTGGATTCTCACACTCCGTGAATCACAGCTGGTAGATTGCTTGAACACAAATTAATACAAGTGGCACCACTCCAAATTCCTGCACTCTTGCTGGTCAAAACATTTGTTTGCATGTGAAAACGAACGATAGACTTTGTAACACTTGCTATCATGCCCATAACACTGTCTACGTCTAGTATCAACCACCAGGTGCATCAACTACCGTAGCTGAAACTGTGCTGGATACATACACCGTTGACCGGTGATATGCATGGAAGGAGTAACTAACTATTCGAAATCACCATTGTAACTATCATCTTCCTCATCTCCTGCCTCCTCCTCCATTTCAACCTCTTCCTCGTCATCGTCCTCAGCACACTCTTCCTCATCAAAGTCTGTCACAAGGGCTTTCTCAACTTCATCATCTGTGTCCTCGTCCTCTTCATCATCCTCTGCTTCTGGTGTGCCATCGCATTCCTGTCCGTTCAGCCCTGCTTCCTCTGCATCCAAATCGTATTCTTCATCCGTATCCTGAGCGGAAACGTTGGCTTTGGGTGGCCTAACATGGATGGCTTCTTCCTCAGACTCATCGCTGGCACCATTTTCTTCATTTGCTCTGGCTTTGCTGCGCGTGAGTCTTGGTGCCCTTCGTGGTATTGTGACGGAGAACTTCACGCCCTTGGTCTTCTTTGCTGATGAGGTTGCAGATGAGTTCGAGGGCGTGGCTGTTGCGGGTGTAGCTGTTGCGGGTGTAGCTGTTGCGGGTGTAGCTGTTGCGGGTGTGCTTCCGGAGTAGGCTTCCTTCTCCGCCTCAGACATCTCAACAATTGCAAAACTTCCGTCGGAGATACCAGCCAGAAATCGGTCCAGGACATCCACATCCTTCCGTATTCTACTGTAATAGTCGGCCAATTCCAGCCCATCGGGTAAAGACCACCTCTTGCCAACAGCTGCCAATCGGTCACGGCAGGACGTCTCCTTCGGCAATCGGCGAGAGGAATCGTAAGAAATGCGAACCGCCTTGCAAAACGCTTCGATCACAAAGGCACGAACTTGATTCAGCTTGGTATCCTTTTGCGCTCTGACGGCGGGCTTTTCCACGGTTGCCTTTACGGGTTTGGCGGGCTCGGGTAGGTTATGGATAGCTCTGTGCACCGCCGCACGATGTGCCTGCTTCTTTGTGAGCTTCTTCTTTGGAGGCTCTGGAATTCCTTTCTCAATCCTCGCTCTTTTCAAACGAGCTTCTTTGGCCTGCGCAACTGTGAATCCAACCGCATTAGATTTGGGAGCCGATTGGGTGGAGTGGGGGTGGGGTGACTGGACTGGTGGATGGCAAGGCTTACCAAGATTTCTGGCTTCCCTCTCTATTTGCTCTCCCTGAATCGATTTGTAAAGAGCAACTCTCTTGTGAAACTCTCTACCCTGGACAAAAGTATGGAAAGCCTCGCTTCCCATCTTGAGTGCATTGAGTGTATGCTCATCGTAAGCACAGCCAAGGGCGGAGCCTGTGACGTGGATCCCATTTGGTTTCCTTGGATCCGAGATGAATATGAGGGACTCAATTCTAAGTGGCTCAACCTCCTTCGCCTGGACATAAAGAATCAGTCTCCACAGCTGGTGTGCTGGTGCGTAGGTTGTCACCAAGTATGAGGAATCGGAAAGGTGGAAAGGAGCCGACTTACTCTATTGAAAGCATCGTGGTAGAAACGTTTTCTCTCTCTGTCCAAAATCTGGTCTGTGGTGAACTGTGAAGTATCATTCAGCTCCTTCGCCCTTTTTTGTAAATCAGCTAGATTTTTCGGATCTTTAATGTATTCGGCGTAGGCGACAGCGCGAGCTTGCGCGGCATTCTCAAACTCTGCTTGAGTCTCTGGCTTGTCTACAAGGTCTTCCTTATAGGCGATCTCGCTCTGGAATACATTCCACGAGCAATGTCGGCGACGCTTTCCAGTAGCTAGGTCGCTCCCGATAAGATCGACCTTATAGAAGTCGGCGAGCATCATAATACACTCCCTGCTCTGGCCAGTCCGATTAATGAGGCCATCCAGCATGCTTTGAGCACCGCTAATGATTCTCATAACTTCCAACCTGGTCTCGACAGGTAGTCGTGTCCTACAAGCGGCGTCAAGATCCATCCCATCAATCCAGCGCCCACCGCCTGCATCTGTTGTGATTCGCGCATCATCCTCTAGCATCAACACCGGAAGGCCCGACCCTGCCGACCCAGCTGTTTGGCTGGTTTTTGTGGTGCTGGGTGCTGCCGCTGTTGTTTGTGATGGCTCTGGAGCAGTCGAAGGAAGAGTTCTGGAGGACATCGCAACTGTGGGCGCTGTGGGTGCTGTGCGATTTGCAAGGATGTCTGGGGTGGTTCAGTGGTAGGATGGAGAAGAGAAGCGTGCTTTGGTATCTTTGGTATCCTCGATGAGATGTCGATGAAATGTGGAGTTGGGCGCGGTGGGTGGAGAGAAGTGGTGTATCTGTATCCACCAGGTGTTGTATCTGTACTCTTCGATATGGCACCTCCTCCAGGTGCAACCCATCACCCACCCAACCACATCAATCCAGGCGCACTAAAAGGAGAAACTTTTCAAGAAAGGCAAAATTTTCCTGCCAGGCCATGAGTGTAAGCATTGTTTACACAGTGTATAACAATGACATGGTTGATTAGACAGACTTACGAGGCGCTTGGCGACTGTAAGGAATGTTCCAGCACCAGAGCAAACGAAACAAAGGACGCTTGCATGAGAAACCTCTTTTATTGTGTCAAACAACCCCTCCATTCCTTCCCATCTACACCTCACCTCCCTTCCCAACTCTACCCCGCCAAACCAACCAATTCTATCACATACACAATGCCTCCCAAACCAAAAGCGAAGACATCGCTCAGTCGAGAGCAACAACAAGTGCTGCACCAATTATGGATAGAGAGAGGCGGTCTTCCGGCCCCCAGCGAAACGCGTGAGATTGAAGAACTCATTGAAGAGATGGGCGGAGGATCCTTCAAGGACGTGAAAGTAAGTGTTACCTGTTTGAGTCAATTGAGAGTACATGGTGTGGTGGGTGTGGTATGGCATAGAGAAGATTCTAACTTACCTTGTCATATCAGGCGGCGTGTGCTAGATACTCTACCAAAGAGCTTCCTGCCGACGGTGCCATGTCAAGTAAACGCACCTCGTTAGACTCGCACTTCAGTCCCGGAAACCGACAGAAGAGAGCTGGCTCGGAGCTTGTCAGCCCCATCCCCAAGCGCAACGGCGTTATGTCCCCTCCAAGCTTGTCTGCACGCAGAGACCAGGCCAACACCTCCATTGACTCTATCACCGGCAACCGGTTCGGCAGTACTGTCGGAGGCATGCGCCCAATAGATGAGGATGATCTGGACATGGATGATTGGACGAAGCTGGGTCATGAGTCCGGACGTGGGATCAGCCAGCAGAACCAACTACCTACCCCCGGTAGCAGCACCCAAGGACTCGCCTCAGCACACCATGGCAACATAACTCCTCAGATGGGCGATCCTCTCCTCACCCCACGTCAAGTTCTGCAAGACACAACTGCCCTCGATATCGGCGTCCTCCGAAAGAGGCTGTAGACCGCCGAAAAAGAAGCAAAGAGAGCAGCAGAATTGAGAGCCCAGTTGGATGAATGCAAACGGATGCTCCAAATCACCGAAACCAACTTCAAAAATGCCCAAACTTCCATGGAAGCCGCGGACCACGAAATTGACGAACTTCACGGCAAGTTGGAAGCGGCGTGTAACGAAGCCGAGACCGCAAAAGCTGAAGCCGCCGCCAAGGAGTCCCAGTTGGAAGAAGCAGAGGAGTCCTACACAGCGAAGCTTAGCGACCAATCTTTCCGTCGCCAGCGCGAAGTCGATAAGCTCGATCGTGAGCTGGAGTTGTCGAGGAAGCTCGTTAAGGAGCTGCAGAGGAAGATTGAGGAGCTAAACGAGGAGTTGAGTAACAAGGTCCAGGAGTTCGAGCAGAAACTGGCATCCGTGCCCCACCACGAAGAGGAGATTGAAGTCTTGAAGAAGACGGTCCATGAATTGGAGCAGAAGCTAGAGCTTCAGTATGGATTGAACAGTGGTTTAAAGAAGGAGGCGGAAAAGACTTCGGTGGAGATGACGGAGCTCTTTACGAGGATCGATCACTTGGACCAGGCTATGGCTGCCGATACCGCTTCCTTTTCCAACCAAGTGAAATCGCTGCGGAGTGAGCTCCAGGGTGTGAAGGATGCTCTCGCCGAGGCGGAACAGCAGTTGAAGCAGTCCAAGGAGAAGGTTCGTGAGTTGGAAGATGAAAAGAAGACCTTTGAGAAGAAGGTTTCTACACTCGAGTCCACTTTGGAAAAATCTCGATCCGACACTTCCAAGGCCCAGGATCAGTTGAAGGATGTCAAGTCTCGTCTGCTCGACGCGACGGATAGACTTGAGAGAGTGGTCGAGCCGGTGCGCGGAGCGGAGGTGGAGGATCGTAGCGAAGAAGTGGAAGCTTTGAGGGTGAGGAATGAAGGTTTGGTTGCGGAGTCGGAGAAGTGGAGAGAGGATAAGAGGGAGATGGAGAGGTTGCTCGCGGCGAAGGAGGATACGATTGCTGAGCTCCGATCGACGCGTGTGTGTTTCTTGCCCCATCCGTTTTCCAGACCTTCTAACTAACTGGATTTAGTATCGAAAGCGCAAAGTGCCGCTACCCCGCCAGCCACAACCACCTCGACCTGCGGATTATGCGCCAAAATCCACACAGAGCACTAAAGCAACTGACCTCCGACTTGCTGGAGCGAAGCTTATCTTTGGACCAGATGCCACCGCAGAGGACATGCCAAGCGTTCAGGAACCTCGTCGCTTGCGTCAACGCCCCCTTCCACGCCCCAACATTCTCGTTTAGGTTAGGTTTGTATTACACCACCGCCACCCCACCTCATCAATCTCCACGAGCCCGCTGACGAAATATAGGTTCACGTCAAAGCTACCATCTACATTTCTGGCTACAATTTGGCGTTTGATTTGATCTTGGTTATGCTGATGCTGGTGAAGCCTTTTTTTTTCCTTTGGTGGTTCGTTCTAGGTGTTGCTTGCTTGCTGTAGCTTGGGTTTCGGGATTTGGGATTGGGGTTTCATTATTTTCTTTTGTTTCGTACTGCTTTCGTTTATGGTGCTTTCGTTTATGGTGATGGTGGAGACTTCTCAACTTGATGGGTCGGATAATTTATTGCAACACGAAGGGTGAAGCATAATCTAGACTCTCGGGGAGGGATATTCTTGAATTCTAGGTAGGGAAAGGCCAAGAATGCCTCGGATATGGGAAAATGTAGAATTCAAGTTTGCATCCATCAAAGCTGGCTCCTGTATGCATGTATCACATCACATCACTTTCATCGCAGTGTTCGGAGGTGGATTTGCCCATCTTTCTAACCAAGTACCGTAATTCGACACTCTTTGCTTTTGTCCCGCGAATTTCTCAATACCCTTAAGAAACGTGAGAATTTGGAGAACTATTGAGCCTCAACTCGCACGAGTGGCACCCAACACCAGGTGCACCCAATGGTGAAGCGGGATGGGGTCCCCTATTTCCTACACGCGCCTCAAACCCGCATCCTTCTCCCCACCGCAAACTCGCCCCATTGTACCTGTACTTGTAGCTATTGTGATGCACAATGCACCGATCAATGCAGTAGAATGATCAACTCCGTCTAGTGTAAACTTGCTTGCTTTTCCTGCGAATCAGTCAATATTGAGTCGCTTTCTGATATTTCTCTCGAGAGGTAGAAGGGCGTCTAATCTCCGCCTGCGGCGCCTATTGGCATGACTGGCGCCAGCTGGGACTGGGAGCGGACTCAGTTGAGGTAGGGAGCGCGGTTCGACAAGTGCTTTTATCAGAAACTTGGCGGGGTTTAGCCGACCGTCATTTTCTTAAGTCCGATGTCGCTAACAAGACTAAGCAGCCATTACCTTTGCTTAGGCTTGTTAACATGATTTTGTGACAGACAAAAGTCATATATTTAAATTTTTTATTCGATAATCGTAATGAGCAGGATGCGGGCATTTAAACGCACTATTTGAATAATTGGAAACGATTGTGGTTGTGTTGAATATATGGTGTTGACTATTCGATATTAACATTCTCAGGTTTACAAGTTGGTTCCATATGGAACATTAACCGTACTCTGTGAAATGACCATAAAATATTTTGGTACCTCCGCAGTCTCTTGCACAGGACCCATATAATGAACTTGGATGATTTGCAAGCATTGTCCCATCGAATTATACATATAATCGTCCATATTGAAGGCCAGAAACGTTCCGTAGGTAGAAATTCGGAAACCTTAAAAGTCTAAACACGTGTAACATTGGCTAAACAAGGTTCCCATTTGTTTACATAATGTTAGGCAATGTTAAGTAAGAATACATGCCGGTACCGTGACGAGTGACTGCATTTTTCAGAATATATGCTAGGTGACGTCGGCGGTCAAACTCGTCGTTGTCGCGCTCATGCACTTGGGTGGTGGTGGCTGAATTTTCAATGTAACAACACCAGGAGAAGTATCACGAATCCACTATCACGAATCAACCGCCCATCGGAGGTGTACTCCAGCAACTAGCCATCTACACTGGCGCCATCTAGCATGCCACCATGCGCAAATCACAACATCCTTTTCACGAACAACACTTGTTTGGTCATCACTGAAGTACACAAGGACAACATGACACCAGCGGAATGGAGATGGATCAATTGTAAACATGCGAAACAGAAAAAAGGTATATTAAATAAGTAACACCGGACACCGTAAAAGGAATGGAAAGCGCACTGAACTATCACCAAGAAAAAAAGGAATAAACCACCCATCAACATGAGATGCCCTTCAACTCCTCGTACCAAGTCCTTCAACTCCTCGTACCAAGTCCTTCAACTCCTCGTACCAAGTCCTTCAACTCCTCGTACACCAAGTCCTTCAACTCCTCGTACACCAAGTCCTTCAACTCTCACCGGACACCCACCACGTCAAATCCACTGCCTCACCTCAATCTTCGAGCGGAAAGGAAACAACTCACACCAACCCACACCAAATAGCCCCAGCAAATCACATTACCTCGTGATGCTAAAGGCCGAAGAGAGATACCATCGTGTTAAACGAAGGGTAAAGCTCATCAACATCGTGTTGAAAGCTGCGTACAGGTCTTCACGAACGTATTGAAGGCTGAATACAGCTCTCCACGAACGTATCGAAGGCTACACACAGCTCACGAACGTGTTGAAGGCCGGATAGAGCTCTCCACGAACGTATCAAAGGCTACACACAGCCCACGAACGTGTTAATAGCAAGACCCAGCTTTCCAACCACGACGTAAAGGTCCTCAAGACGGTTGAATATCGTGCACGCGAGTCCGGATCAAATCGAAATCGTAGATTTCGTCAAGAATTCCTTCCTCACACACGACAAACAAAACGTCTCGTGGAGCTTTGGAGTTGGAGAGAGGTGCATCCACAGAAACGTGAGCCGGTAAGAACCAGGGACACGCCTCCGTGTAACCTATCCAGCAACTCTCTGTATCCATCGTCCCCATTGTATGTCATCCCCATTGTGTGTCATCCCCATTGAATCTAACCGTGAAAAGCGCCCTGAAATATTCGGAAAAGAGAGAGGAGAGCAGTAGGTGGAGAAAGAAGTGAAAGAGAGGAGGGCGCCAGGTGGAGAAAGGAAGTCATCCCCATTGAGTCTAACCGTGAGCAGTGCCCTCAAGTATTCGGAGAAGAGAGAGGAGGGCACCAGGTGGAGGAAAGGAGTGTCGTCCCCATTGAATCTTCCCGTGAATAACACTCTGAAGTGTTCGGAAAAGGAAAGCACCAGGTGAAGAAAGGAATGAAAGAGATGGAGGATAGGAGTGTCGTCCCCATTGAATCTTCCCGTGCATAACACTCTGAAGTGTTCGGAAAAGGAAAGCACCAGGTGAAGAAAGGAATGAAAGAGATGAGGTGGAGAAGATGAGGCCACGCGTACTCTTGTAATAGGATAGAGTAATAGGATATAGCAAAGAGCAAAGAACACCGGTGCAAAGAACATACAAAAGAAAGCGCCTATACCGATTCCTTTTTTTTTGTAAGCTTTTAAGGGAGGCTTATGGGAATAAGACAAAAGTGAAAAGAAATAAGAATAATGAAACGATCTAAGCACCTAAGGAAGAAATTGGACGAGGGCCAGCCTGACACAAATTCATCGCAAACAAGAAATGCACCCCATGCCATACGAACCATCCTCCATCTCGACCGTCAACGAAACCAACAGGAGAAGAAAAGCAAAAGCAAACAAAAAGAGGGGCAACACAATCGCCAGCAGCACAATACCACCGAGAAGGGACAACCAGACCAAGATACAACAAAAGATAGTAGCAGAAGACATTAGCTGAAGTGAAAAGTCAAAGCAAAGAACGAGAACAAGGAAATCCAAGCACGGATAGATCAAACAACGACAGTACACCAAACTAAAAAAAAATGAAAGATAAGAGGGGACTGAAAAGAAGCCAAACGTGGATCACGGAAGTTCTAAAGGAGTTAGAAAGAGGATAGAGATAGAGGAAAAGATAAAGACCCACCTGGTGAGAGACCGAAGATCTAAAGGAGTTAGAAAGAGTAGAGAGGAAATGATAAGAGACCCACCTGGTGAGAGCTATGCATGCCCACCACTCTGACCAGCAGCAGGAGCAGGAGGGTTGTACTGAGCAGCAAGAACCATTTCCGCAGCGGCGGCGTCAAGATATTGTTGCTCTTGGACAGCAACTTGAACAATAGTTCCAGCGCCAATGTTCGCACCACACCAAGCTGCCCAATGAGCCCTGCACTCGCCAATATCCATCCCACTATCACGCCAGTCGAAGGAATAATGGTCGGATAGAGCATACCATTGCTCAATCGTGAAGCGGAGGAGCTGGTCTCGATTGCGTGGTGCCTTGTGTCCGTATGGATGGTTTTTGTGGACCACTGTTCCGTCGCGGAGGGTGGGAGGTGCTGGAGCATTGTCTCGAAGTCTGTATGGTACGACCCATTGACGATTCTGATTGGGTGGAATGTATTTGAATCGATTAGACGCCATCTTTTGAAGATTGATGTTCCTGAAGCTCGTCAGTGGTGGTCCGCATCATACAAAGGTTGAAAGGAGAATGGTTGGTGAGGATGCGGTAGTTGAGTACGACAATCCACCATGGCCAATCACAGAAGATTCTCCACACCAGCATGGAATCAGGTGTAATGAAGATGAAGAAGATGAAAACTTACATGTTATCGCACAGAAGCTGGAAGCTGGCGTTGATTTCCGTGTCATGACCCACGTTGTTGTAAGGTGTAGACACACACGTTCGATGTCGGGTCGGATCATTGACGGGCTGGACCATTTTGCACTGCGCGCAGCGGCTCTGTGTAAAGTCTGGAGATCGAAATTGAATCCGAAGCACCGAAGTCTTTGCAGGCGGATTGCACAGAGAAACGAAGGAGGCAAGCAAAGTCAACAGGTCCCCAACCAGTCACCAACTGACACGAGAAGGCGAAGGAATAGAGACGGTGGAGGTAGAGTCCGGAGGAATAGAGAGTAGAGACGGTGGATTGGAGTTCGATGTGGAGTTTGGAGTTTGAGTCGGTGCTGAAGTTGGTGGACGGAGAGATGTGGGTGGTGGGGGTGGGAATGGCCAGAGGTTTATATCGACATCCCGTCATTGCCTTCTCCATCTCGCTGTAGTGATCTCGCAAGTTGTGGTTTGAGGTTGAAGCGCTAAGTTCTCGAAGGTGCGAAGGTGGAAGGTGCGATGATGGGTGGTAGTTGCGGAGGTGAAGGTGAAGAATGAGAAGGGTGAAGGGTGAAGGGCGTTGTGCAAAGTTCAAGGGGAAAAGGCGGAAAAGGGAGATCGCCAGGAAAATTTGGCTGGGCGGGGTACAAACAAGGGATCTGTGTACAAGGTGAGAGATATGTGTAACACAATCGAATTTCATCCAATGAGGATAGGATTAGAGCCTTTGGCAAACGAGCCTTGCAAAAGGACCACGAAATAGGAAAGAAGGAAAGAATTCAAAGATTGACAAGGCAACCACCTGGCCACCTGGGACGGCAACGTTAACCGTGCATAATGCATGCATAAATTCCAGCATTGAGGGCTGCAAGATTCAAAATTGGAATCCTCGAAGGTTGGTGTGTCGTGGAACATAGGAGAAATAGGCTTCTGTATCTGCTAGTTTAGTTGGACGTAAGGGACTAACTGTAAGCAAATGTAACAGAATCACACACGGTGTTTACAGATGATAGTATTACATTAGGCAGGCGCCACCTCTTAAGCCGGCAAATATCTACTTCATCGCCCTTACATACGGCTAACCCACCAACATCAATGCCTTATACCACTCAGCTGAGGTGGAGGTGCAGGTGTCCACCCGTTCAGAAAAAGTAATCATCATCCTCCTCATCACTGAAAGCATAGACATCGTCGTCGTCATACTTCTCTAACAGGGACAAAGCATCCGCATTAACCTGCTCGTCCCTAGCACCAAAGGGGAGCTCATCGTCCTGGTCTTCGATCTTTGGTCCTCCCGTCTCCTCCTCATCCTCTAGAATATCCGAACGACCAGGATGTTCCTGCCCTTGTTGGACCATCCCATCATTCTCGACCGCCTCATTTCTTTGATCTGTCTGCAGCCGGGCGTATTGCAAAAGCTCGGATATCATGGGTACCTCGAACAGCTCATCCTGGAATGTTTCCATGAACTTCTTGCTCATTTTGACAATGCAGTGAAGACCTTGCACCTCCTCCTAAAGAAGAGCAGTAAGCACTTTGCCATTATGATCATCGACGAACTCAATCCCACCAGCAGCCTGGGGGTTTTCCTTGCATTTTTTTATGATGGAGATCCTTTCGTTTGTGAAAGAAATAAGCCGCATCCACTCAAGCTTTACCATCTCGATCTCCTCCATAGCACGATCACGGCGATGCAAGGAATCAATCCCGTACCTTAATATCGTTAGCAACAAGCAGGTATCCATAGACCTTTCAAGAATCACCTTATTTTGGCAGAGTGTGGCCACAATGCATCGGGGACGGTATTGTTCGGCTGGAAGAGGTCCGATCGGATGATCTCCAAGTGCCAAAGCGCCTCCGACCCATCCTCTTCAGGTAGTATATCAAGATTGGCTGTCGGTACAAACGCAGCCTTTGTCAGAACTGCTGGTCTAGAACGAACAGGCAGTTTCAAAACGATGCGATTAAACTCTCTGATCTTCTCCTCAATGGATGGAAATCTCCTCATGATGACCGCCAGGATCCTTTTCGCTGCTTTGTTTCCTCTACCTCTCGCTTTCAGATTTCGAAGCTCCATGGACCGAGCAGCCGATTGCTTCAATATTTCCGCATACAAACCTTCCAGAAGACAAACGGAGGCCTCGTTGTCGTACTTCTTCCATAGACGGGATGTCGGCTTCCATTGTGCTCTAGTTTGAAAGATCTTCTCTAGGTGCGTATCGGTGCGCTTCCTCAGCACCAACATATGCTTTTTGAACTTATCGTGCGGTATCTTTGCTCTTTTCGCGTTGTATGCTCGCTCTGAAGCAATAAGATAATAAGCTTGTCTCTCCGGATGATGATCTCTTGCCGCCTCCACCCATAACGCCTCTCCCTCCTTCCAATCGGCCCTTGACTGCTTGTTCTGCTGAAGAAGCTTGGTGATCACTTCACCTTGCACAGTTACCTTGCGAGCATGTTCAATAGGATCCTCGGCATCCGGCGACCCTTCCTCCAATTGCTTCTCAAGCAAAAGTGCCTCATATATTTTGCCATTCGCCTTGACCTTCCTCGACTTGGAGTTGGAAAAGTATACTTTCTGACTCTCGAACTCGCTGAATAGTACTTCTTCCGTAACCAATACTTCCCGCATTATGCTTTTGAAGCCTTCCAGCCCTGGCTGCTCGTTTGCATCGCTCAGATCTTCATCGTCGGGGCTGCAGCCAGAAATGTCCTTGCACTCAATGTAGATAGTCGTATCGAGGATTAGGGCGAGGCGTTTTCTTTCTGTCTCCAAGTTCGCGTGTGCCCGAAGGTATCGATTGAAAAGGATTTCAGCGAGACCGTATCGCTTCTGTTGAGCTCGGAAAAGGATGCGATCTTCGATTTGGAGTTGCTTGTTAGGGGCACTTGACTGTCTACCAGACGCAACCAGGTCGTTGATATCACCCCAAACACGCTCGGTTCCTTCGCCATCACTCTCACCTACTCCCTTTCGCAAGGTAGGTCCGAACAGTTTCTGGCACTTAAGCTCATGTGCGTAGCAGTGAAACTTGTTGACGACCACGGTCAACCGCTCAGCGAGATCCGGCTTGTGGGTTCTCACGAATGGTGTCAATCTACAAGCAACGTCGTATAACAGAATACATTCGTTCCGCAAGCCTGACTCAAGCTCCACCATCTGCAAGAAATGCTCCAATGCAAAAAGAACCCATTCAAACCTCTCACCAGCATACATATTCATCATAGTGACAGCGCAATCATGTCGACACACAACGCTCATGAGGCCAGTTTCGTCGCATTTCTTCATCGTCATCGGTTTTGAGCCCGCAGCTTTGAAGTTATGTGCACACAACTCGGTGGCCGGCGTATTGACTGCGGTGGCTTGAATAGTCGCTCGTTGGACGGGTGGCACGTCCACAAAAAGCTGAGAGAGGTAGGGTGGTATTGAGTACTTCGAGGCGTATAAGAGTCTCCAGTGCTGAAAGTTTCCATCGATACAGACAATCCACGGATTTGATGCGCCCTTGCAGCCAACACGATAGAAGCAAGCTGGACACCTTTCCGCCAAGCTACCGAATGTGATGGCCTTCTCACTCCCAAACCCAAACTTTCGAATAGCATCTGCTCGCATCGTACCAGCCATGTGCACTGTTCGAAAAAAAAAATAGACACACTTCCGGAAGTGCTCACAATAATCTCGGACTTCCTTTTGGAGGACACGCCTATTGGTCATCCTGAGTGCATTGGCAAATCCATCCTTGGATGCACGGCTTGTATGGAAGCTATCCCGGAAGAATTCAAGCAGGTCAAGGGCAAACGCAGTCTTGACTCCAGTCGGTTCGGTGGGAAAGTATCCTTGCAGCATCAGATGCGTAAGCTTGGCATTACAGGAGCAGACTGTCAACATCCTCTCGCCAGATTCTATTGGAAAGTGTTAGCATACCGCATACTCGCGGGAAGCGTGGAGGGGGGGAGTGTGAGGGCGGCAGAGCGGCAGAGCCCAAAATAGAGATGGACGGACATTACCTTTCCAGCCAATGCAATAAATGCTAACCTTGTGGTGCTGCGCGGCAGTGCAGTGACATACTCTCTTGTCGAACGCATACGCAAATGCAAAAACGGGCAGTAATTCAGCCATCTCTCTTGTGTCCCGAAACAGCCGCTCTTTGTACTCCTGTGTCCGGTCTCTTCGCCTCACAGGTGATGGTTGTAGGGGGTCGTATGGCTCCAATGTCGGATCATAGCCGTCCTGAAAGTTGAATTGGCGTAATCCACCGGTATCAGTCTCTCCATCAACCTGCTTTTCGTTGCGATCGGTGCCCTTGTCTCTCCCATGGTCGTATGTGAATCCAAAGTTCGAGGATCGGTGTACTTTGCCTGTACGGGCATTTCCGAACTTTCGGAGGATCGGTCGGACCGTCCGCCCCATAATTGCAGGTATGAAGATTGCAGGGAGTATGTAGGTGCGTCGGAGTAAGGGAGGTAGAGGGAAGCAGCGGTGTAGCCGTCGCAGCGTCGGTCGTTCTCAACTGGCCTTCGCGTGCCTGGGAATATGTAGGTGCGTCGGAGTAAGGGAGGTGGAGGGAAGCAGCGGTGTAGCCGTCGCAGCGTCGGTCGTTCTCAACTGGCCTTCGCGTGCCTGGTGATGCAAGGGACAACGTTAGCCCATCTGTCCTGTTCCAGCACCGCCCAGCCGCCCAATTCCTTCTCCTTATCCTCCACTCGGTGTGGTGTATCCTCCTCCACATAATCATGATCGTATTCTATTCGGGGTTCGGGGGAGGTCTGGTCTAACCTTGCACTGGACCGGTGAAGCTTGGTTTGATAGGTGAAGCGTTAAGCTGGTGAGGAGCGCGGACGCTGGTTGATGAGTGGTTGTTAGGACGAGCAGCTATGTTTGCTGGTGCACCTGCTGGGTGGCTGGTGCGCAGATCCAATCCCGCGATCGAAGGCTCTGATTGGGCGCACAGCACGTTACCTGGTTCTGTGTTACGTTAAGCAATGATGGCTCTTAGCTCACCGCCACATTGAAGGTTGCAAATAAAAGCGGCGGGTATGGGGGATGTACAAAATTCCAAGTCCTGGGGGAGGGGCCCTGTGACCCGATACAATTCTAACATCGACAGGCGTCCCAGTCGGTTGTAGAGGTAGTCGACGGATGCACCAGATGCCATAAACATTCTACTACGCAGAGAAAAACTGGAAATTTGGCTGTTTATCGGTCCATTTGCCGAGAAAGCTTTTGAAACTGTCGCTTGACTGTGTGAACAAACGTTTTAGCTACTTGCGCTTATTTTGATTGCTCAGCCATAACGGTACGGCGTGATTAGGTATCAGGCAGTACTTTATGTTTATTTACGGAATCAAAAATGCGCAAATGGCCTGTAACAAACGTTGTGGATGATTCACATTACTTTATGCCGCTTTAGCAAATGTTTCATTGAATTAACAAGGTAAAAGGTGTGCTATGTACCGTAAACAAATTTTAACAAACGCAACACTGCGTAACATTGCGTTCCCAGCTGTTCCACTTGTAAAAGGGGAATCAACGTCCATATCAGCGATTTCTGCTCAGAAACAAAATTCTCCTATTAAACCACAGCGAAAGTCAAAAATCTGAAAACCCCAAAGGGGGGCTTCATTCGCAAAAAAACGGGTTAGGACCACTTAACAAATGTAAGCAACCCGCAACAAATTAAAACAAATGTTACGACGGGAAACATACCTGCACACAATCACACATTACGTCACGGAGCGGAACATCCCTATTCCCTTACTAATGCGCCGTTCCGAGACTTTTACTATGCAAACAAAAGCTTTGATACGTAAACATATTGTTTCTATTGTTATCTTGCTTTGGGCTCGGCCCGATCCCCGAAACTTCGGCGCGACCACAAAATAATCGGGCGCGAAGCGAAAGGGCGGCGGTCATTTCGCCCACCAGCGCCGGAACAGCCCCGGATCCGCGCAAAACTAATCGCTAATGTTTATTCAATGTCGCATTACCATTTGGGCGGGTTTGGGCTGCTGGGTAGGTCGCGGAAGCTTTTACGTGCCAAACAGAATAATTTTCCGCCGTCAAAGCCAGGGCTGTAAATTTTTTTCGGCCGTGCACGACGACCCTTGGCGCTAGCCAGGTGCAAGAATCCACCAAACGCAACTCAGCCCACTGTAGAATCTCACAACAAGCTCCGAGTCTTGCATACCAGCATAACATCAAAACCATCTACGTAACATACGCTAGTAAACTATTCCCGCCGCGAATAAGTACGCCGGCTCAACCAAATAAGACGACAATCAGCCAACGCACGGCAATCCATAACAGGAGCGTGCGCGTTGAGATATGGCGCTGTACGATAGATCTAGACACTATAGCCACTTCAACTTGCGGACGAGAAAAAATGCCCTGGGACAAAGTACGAGGAACAAAAGCATTTTCCAACGATGAAAGATGAGACTCGGACCAAAGCAACTATTTAAAGCTGAGAGAAACAGAACGAAGTATGAAGTGGAGTGTTATACTCCGTGCTTCCAATACGTACTGGCATTCCTAGCTCCATTTACCTCTAGCCCGCTCACATAGTCAAGCACGATAAGATAGATGCTTGCACAACCAAAGGCGAAGCTGGAGGAGAAAAGTAGATTCACGAGAAGCAAGTCAATGCTGCTCTTAGAGGACGAAGATACGCGCCTCGAGCTCAGAAAGGGCCTGTCATCTCTACGAGGATAAGAAACGCATAGGACCAGGTGAAAACGTAAGGAACATCATGGAATATCGATCTAATGAAGTGTTACAAGTGCTCAAAAACCGATGATCATGCGAATAATGAAGTACGAATGAGTGTTAAGTATGGTAGGACTCTATTAAGCTCCCTCGAGCTCAATATAAGTACCAAGCCACCCAATTACCCCTTGTCACGTCAGCCAGCCCTGACGTACGATAAGAGTCACCACACAAACCAGAACATTCAGACTTTCACCAACTTACGCCACGCAACCTGGCACTTCACCATAGTTCGGAATTATGACGAACACAATCCGATCACATCTCTCTACGAGCATATTAATTATAAGGAACCTTCTAAATCCGTCGAAAGTACGGGGAACAATCATCAATCATCGTGGCATATATATTACTCAACCTGTTACGAAGAGATACGAGCAACCATTAGTGCACTCTCCAAAGCGATGCACAGCTACGAGCCCAGTACGAATGAAGTGTTTAACCATGAAGACGCTCAGTATAAGTACCCAACAACCGCTGGATAACCCACGTAGCCCCACACGAAGAGACCCTCGCACAACCAAACCTGACTCACGAGAATCAAGAAAAGGTCCAGTAGGAGGACGTACGAGAACCAGTGCCTCCAATTGGGACAAAATTCCGCAACAACTTGGGGAGATACGAGCTAGCGAGAAGAGTGCGCAATGCTGAACCTCGAGCACGAGCTAGAATAACGACAAAGACGAAGACCGTGAAACGAAGTGAAGGCTTTGGTTACAGCATAACTTCATTGCCGATACACATCCTCAACTCTTGTCGATGCAAGTGTACGACAGAGGACTAGTACAGCCGGATCAAACATGCCGAGTAAGGCAGCTTGGAATGTAGATTACGAGGTGCAGGGTCCACGAGAATCAAGTCCAAACTGCCTTCCGTGACAGGGACCTACATACGATACGCGCCTCAAGCACAGAAAGGACGGCCCATCATCTTCACGAGGATACTGTATATGGACCACCCCATTGAGCAAGTTGAACCCTGATACCGTGACGACGAACATGCATTGCTGCAACTAATGCAGAGATACGAGCAAACCCCAAGAAAGGATGGCCAACTAAGAAGTACGAACAAAGTATACTAAAGTGAAGTGTTACCCTTAACTCCATTACGCAAACGCAAAGTATGGGAGACCATATACCGCAAAGAAGGTCTACTGCGCCGGACGATGAAGCACGAGAGAAAGAGGGAGGACAAGCGAAGACGATGATGGGTTATGCATATATGCTAGTGGCGCGCATGACTAAACCACGCTTACACATCCTCAAAGTTGATCTCCGCGATCCGGCTTACTTGAAGAAAATATAAACGAGAGTCAAGTACGAAGTCAATTGTCCATACAAAGACATGATGAGCGACAAAGATCCTACGAGATTACTCCGCACGCAACCCAGTCCTCTGGCAAAATCGCACAGCGAGTTACAATAAATACAATACACTGAGCCTTTAAAGCCTTCGCTTCCACGAGTACTTGTATACTTATATAAGCATCTCGCTCAACGGAGATAGCCACGAGCAATTGAACTCAAATACAGTAAAAGGAACAACAACCAAGTATGAACAAATAACGTACAGCAAAATGCCCTTTGACGCACCACATATGTCCACAGAGGGTACATCCCATTCTCGCACAATCAGATACACGCCAGCACAACCAAATAAGAGAACAAAACATCCAACACACGAGTCAACAGTGCAGGATAGATACTAGTAGAGACAACGAAGCCGGACAAAGACACTCTTCGTCACGATATATGAAACATGAAGCCTGTACACCTATCCGACTTGGAAGCCACTGCAGAGAAACAAAATAAAGTGAAGTGTTATACGCGGCATTCTTAAGTACTAACACCTATCTCTCGCCCGCACGCTCACATAGTCAAGCATGCATGATAAGATGCTTCAATGGGAATCAAGCCAATGTTGCCCTCAGAGAGCAACCATATGCGCGCACTTCAAGCTCGGAACTAGAAAGTGGCTGGTCTCCTCTACGAGCATATACACAATCATAAAAAGGTACCTACCAGCATAATGGTAATCAAGCATTAATTAAACCGCTATGAGAGCGTTGCACTTCATTGGGAGTCAAAGAGGCATTAAAAGACCATTTTAAGGCCAGAGAAAGTCAAGGAAGTATGAAGAATGTTTGCCTTACCCTTACCGAACGCTACAGACGCGTTGAACTTGGGTTTGTTTTGATTTTGCAAGTGTAAGCAATGGCTTGCGCTTGGGGAACGAGCATCGATCGAAGGGGGTGACGGCCAAAAGATATCCCCACTGACTGAAGGGGGCGATATTCGAAGGGGATGAGCGATGACCGAAGGGGGTGAGAGCCGAAGGTCGATGACCGGAGGGGGTGAGAGCCAAAGGGGGTGAGAGCTGAAAGGGGTGAGAGCCGAAGGGGATGAAGGATGACCGAAGGGCGATGACCGAAGGGGGTGAGAGCCGAAGGGGGTGAGAGCTGAAAGGGGTGAGAGCCGAAAGGGGATGAAGGATGACCGAAGGGCGATGACCGAAGGGTGATGACCGAAAGACGACGACCGAAGGGGGTTACAGTCGAAGGGGATGAGCGATGACCGAAGGGCGATGACCGAAGGGTGATGACCGAAGGACGATAACCGAAGGGGGTGAAAGTCGAAGGGGATGAGCGATGACCGAAGGACGATGACTGAAGGGTGATAACCGAAGGGTGATGACCGAAGGACGATGACTGAAGGGTGATGACCGAAGGACGATGACCGAAGGGTGATGACCGAAGGACGATGACCGAAGGGGGTGAGAGTTGACAGATGAGAAACGAGACCAAGGGAACTACACATATGACTGGACCGAAGGACGTTCTTTAATACATGCTAATAGTGTGAACGTCACAGAATTATTACAGGTAGAATAACTGTTAGTTCTTGTATTACAGATAAGATAACCATTAGTTCTTACAAAACATTTATAATTCCCCACTCATTACCTTCCTATCGACGTCCTTACTGGCGTGATCATTATGAAACTAACAATCAATAAAAAAGCTATTATCATCCTTACCACTTTCTTTCAATAAAGTACATAACACTCTTATCCAACCAGACGGTATTACGAAGCAGAGCCTGACCCATGAAGAGATCGAAGTAAGATCAAACTCCAGAGAATAAAAACGAATCGTCAAACGAACTGGATACGAAGCTTGAATGAAGTGAAGCTAAGGGTTATGGCATGACTCCATTTCACTGGCACGTACTTCACATACTTTACATACTTCTTATACCTCCACTGATCTTATAAACGGACGACGCAACAACTACTTAGTAGGGCAGATGAGATCAAGACCGAGATTCAATACGATGAACCAAGTTTAAGCAGATTAAGTACCTGTAAAAATACGAGAAACACCGCACTCCCGACTGAGATACGAGCAACCTCCACCTTGAAGAATATATTAAGGAGAGGCAGATACGAAAATAAATTGTCTGAATAGAAGATATGGATAGCAAGCAATCGGACAAAGACGTACGTTCTACGGGGAAGGTCCCGTCACCCAACAAAGCGTTATAACGTTACGAGCGCGAGCATACTCCAAAAAAAGCGAATAGTCAAAAGAAGAATACGAAGCTTGGATGACGTCAAGTGCTAAGCATAACTCGATACATCACTCATCACGCATACTTGCTCCTAGCACATCGTACCACCACTCACTATTGCACGTCCAAAAGAAATGGCCGCACAGGACAATACAATTACGTAGCAGAAAAGGAAGCAAGTCAGGGTTCAATAAGAAGAACTTACGTACATCGATAACCATCACTGGCTTGCAAACTGAGTCTTGCATGCGAGGGTATGCATGGAAGCTAGCATACGAAAGCTCAAATACGAGCCACAATCCTACTACCACAGATGTCAGCACAAGAAGAAAACAGGTGACATCAAGTCTCTGAACGATGCGTTATGGCATAACCCTAAATACTCCTAGCATATCTAACTTCATGTCGTTATTACACGTCCCAAAGAATCAGTACGCAGCCCATTACAAGGAAGAAGTTGGAGTAGATCAAGCTTGCAAGAAGTACTTTAGATATACGAGAATCAAGTCAAGGTTACCTCCAGAAAGCTAAGCTACATACTTACGATGACCGCGATACGAGTCTACTTACTTGATCATCCATATAAAGAAAGAAAGACATGGAGAAGCGTTGAAGGCAAACGCTTTACGGGGAAGATCCTGGAGTCCAAGGAAGCGGAACGAGTAAACTCTAAGAGAGTATATATAAACAACCAACTAGGAACAAAGTGACGCAATTGCGCATACCTATCGCTCGTCGTTTCCACCTCGAGAGCTCGAGCACCAAAAGAATCTCTCGACTGAACGGCTAGTACAGTGTATAGAATCGGAGACAGGCCACGAGAACTGAACGTGAGCAAGTCGATTGTGAGAAGAAGGCCTTACGTACATCGATAACCAGCACCGGCTTGCAAACTTACTCTTGCATGCGAGGACATGGAGCTACCATACGAAGGTTCGAATGACTACTTCATACGAGCTACACTCATACTACCACCGACATACCGCAGCACGAAAGCAAAAGAGCACACCAACTCCCCAAACGAAGTGAAGTGCTAAGCATAACTCCACAAGTACGCTTATGTATCAAATCGCCATTCCACGTCCAAAACCCGGGCTAGGACATGAGATAGTAAGCAAGTCAGGGTTCAATAAGAGCACTTCGGATTACTAGTACGATACTGTATCCAGTCTTGCATGCAACGACATGTGTCACATGTACGGCTCGTACTGGTCGTACGGTCCGTACGGCTTGTCCGCCCTCGGCCTCCCACTCCCCTTCGTCCGTCCACATATATCCATGAGCGCCCACCCTAGATAGGAATACCAACGTTCTTCTTCCTCTACACTTCACAACATGCAGTATACGTACGACCAACTCAGGCAGCTACACAAGAGCAAAACAACTCCTCAACTCCCCAAACGAAGTGACGTGCTACGCACAACAACGAGCATACTACAGTACGTCGTCTCTAGCATCACCATCTACTAAGAAGTAGTAGTACCTTCATCATTAATGTCCACGTCCAAAAGAAAGACTACACAGTACAGTCCGTAGCAAAACCACCAAGACGACACGAGATTGAATTCAAGTAAGTAAGTCGGGGTTTAGGAGCAACTTTTACGTATACCGATAACCAACACCGGCTCCAAACTTCAACTGTTCATGAATCATCATACGATACGGGAGACCAAATACAAGCAGAAAAGCCCTACTGCTCCCAACGATGAAACACGAGACAAAGACAAGCGAATGCAAGCGAAGGCCATGAAGGGCTATGGTATGACTACTTCACGCATACACATCCTCAACTCTTGTCGATGCACGATGGATGACGGAGGACTACTAGTATGGCCCGTAAGCACACGCCAATTGAGCAAGGCGCATCGGAATGTAGGTTCCATCTTGCAAATGCACGAGTAGCAAGTCAGCCTGAGCGTTCATAAGGTCTTCACAAAGCTACGATAAAGACCACACTAGAGCTTCTCTGCCCTACACTGAGTATAAGCATCTCACTCAAACTTAAACTGAAACTACAAGCAGACCCTGTCCTATGAAGACATACGAGCAATCTCCAGCTCGAAAGAAACATGCAAGACAGTCAGGTACGAAGCCAATCGTCCATACAAAGCTACTATTGATAGTATGGATAGCGAGACAAAGGCACGCTGAGCAAGACAACACGAGTAGTAGCAAGTCGGCACTCAGGCCTTCACCGAGCTACGATATACTTCACACTGGCACAATGAGCTTTGTCTCCGAGTCTACGAGCATATTCAAGAACCTCAGGAAGCAGGTGAAAATACGAGCAGACCCTATCTATGAAGACGATACGAGCAAACTCCAACTTGAAGAAAAAAATAAGGAGAATCAAGAAGTACTAAGGCCTCATGAGCGCTCAGGCTGACTTGCTACTAGACGAAAGGTGCCTTGCTCGTCTCGCTATCCATACCATCCAGCTTTGTATGGACGATTGGCATCGTACAGTACTTGACTGAGGACTCTTTTGCAAGCTGGAGTTTGAACTTTGCTCGTAATATTTTGTTGGGTACTAGCGGGATCGATCTTCCCCGTAGTTCGGCTTCATCATGATCAGAAGATAGTCCAGTGTCTTGCTATCCATTTCTTTGTATGGACGATTAGCTTCGACGTAATTTCCTCTCCTTTTTATTTTCTTCAAAATGGAGTATGCTCGTACTTTGATTCGACAGGGTTTGCTCGTGGTTCGGCTTGTTCGGTGAGGTCGTACGATCGTTAGCCTCGGCGTAGGGTGAGAAGCTCGTTAATGTTTTTATCGTTGCTTGATGAAAGAAGTGCTGACTTGCTTCTCGTGCATTTTGCAAGACGAAATATACTTCGTACGTTCCAATTTTCTATATTTGGCATGTCTTCGTCTCGCTGTCCATACCATTTAGCTTTGTATGGACGATTCGCCTTCAGCGTGACCGAGCTACTAGTACGATAAACACCACACAAAGAGCGTTTTGGCCCTACGAGCAGAAGGACCTCACCTGAGCAAGTGGTTATACGAGCAGTCCTTGTATATGAAGACATGATACGAGTACACTTCAACTTGAAGAAAATTAGAAGGAGAATCAAGAAGTACGAAGACAATCGTCCATACAAAGATATATATCGATATGGACGAAGAGAACCCACGGGGAAGATCCGTTAGCCAAGGCTGCGGTACGAGGAAACTCCAAAAGACAAATGGTCGAGAGAGACGGATACGAATGAAGCAAAGTAAAGTCAAGTGCTGAGTGAGCATCACTCCATCTGTTCGTTATGCATACATCTTACGTATTACTCCTAGCATGCATACCACCATCATAACGTCGTCTGTTCCACGTCCAAAAGAATGCAATGTCTCGACTATACTGCACAGCTACTAGTAGTACAGTCCATACTGAAAGCTAGACCACGACACAAGAAAAGTAAAGTAAGCAAGTCAGGCTTCAACAAGATTAAGAGGACTTACGTACGTACATCGATACCCAGCTCGAAACTCGCTCATGCGTGTATAGACAGGAACTATCATACGGGAGACCAAATAGAAGCAAAACAACCAGCCAAACGAACTAAAAACCCGAGACATAACCAGAAGCAGTCGAACGAGTTGTTATATCATACCTCCACTATATTTCTAGCTCTCATATCCTCACCCTCCAGCCTCCATCTATTCTTTAAGGCCCCTCACGACCATTCTATCCTTTGATGCATCCTCGTGACGACCATTCACGAGAAAAAGATATAATCAACAAGCCTTCCACCCTACGTAGAAGAGCTCCGGCCTAGCGATAAATGCATGAAGCACAAGAGAAGCGAACGAAGAAGTTACCATCATCACGATTGTCAATGTACGACGATTTAGCTAGTACAACCGACGAGATTCAGCACCATGAATCAAACACGCCAGATTCCAGCTTCGAAAACCCAAGATCCACGAGACCCAAAAAAGCTACTAGTACCTGAGGGCCAGGTCACGGTTGCGCTCATGCAGCTACGATATATCTACACGCACTGTCAAAAACAGCCTACAGTATCGTTCATTCCTACTTATGCATGCGCAAGTACATAAAATTATACTAAAGAACTCAACTCCACCGACGAAAGTACGAGCAACCTCCTGGAATACAGACATGAAACGAGTATACTCCACTCCAACTTGAAAAAGGCACATTGAAGGAGGTATACCCGCGGTAGTACAAGTACGAAGCAAGTAAATCGTCCATGCAAACGATGAGATGTATAGCAAGCGGACGAAAAAGATCTACGGGGAAGATCCGATCCTGAAAGTTAAATCGATCACGAGCAAACTCCCCAAAAAACCGAAAACGAATGATCGACTCTGATGGTCAAGAAAGACAAAACACAGAACACTCCACTTCCCTCCGCATTCTAGCACAACCCCCTCGATCCATTAGTACGAATACTGCCTACTCTGAGCACATCAAACTACCACGCATCGCGATTTCTACGTCCAAAAAGAATGACTGCTCAGTGCATAGCACGCACATAGCAAACGCAACGACACGAGAAAGGATCGATCCCTAGGAAGCAAGCCAGGGATCCTATAAGAGAACTTACGTATATATTCTTCTGCTGAACAGCCCCAGCAAACTTTCGTCCTTGACAGTGGTGCAAAGACATGGACGAGACTCCCAAAGACCAAATACGAGCAACAATCCTACTGAAGAAAACGACACGAGAACAAAACAGCACTGCTACTCCCGAAACGAGCTTGTCAGGCGCTAATCATCACTCCACCAACCAGACCCCAGCCTCACCACCTACGAAGTAGTATGCGTCGTCGACGCGTCAGTTCCACGTCCAAAAGAAAGACTGCACAGTGCATACTAGCACATAGCAAACCCAACGACACACGAGAAAATTAAGCAAATCAAGGTACCGAGTTCAACAAGAGGATTTAAATACGTACTTAAGTATATACTTACTCCGGCTTCCAAACTTACTCTTGCGTGCGAGGCCATGATATCAACCCTGGGAAAGACGAAATACGGGCCAGCCTGAGTACAATCATAGTACCACAGACATGTAGACATGCAAACGATACGAGAACAAAATTTAAAGGCACCTCAACTCCCTAAACGAAGTGTCACTGCGAAGTGACGTGCTAATCATCACTCCATCAAGCATACCCACAGCATCATCACCTAAGTACTGTAGGGAAAGTTAAGGATGAAGCACTTTCTGAGCGGTGACTTTTAAAATTGGGAAGCATTTTGGAGGGAGCGGTGACACAGTTACCTAGATTGGCAACTGACTAGCCTAATACAGTAATTGGATACCCAAAAGGCCGGTGACACTTTGGGTAAAATGATGAAGCACTACCCCATGGTGACTGGTGACTGCTTCATCCTTAACTTTCCCTACAGTACCAAGTGGTATGATCCGTCAGTTGCACGTCCAGAGAAACGACTACACAGTACAGGACGTAGCAGAACACGAAACGAGGAGTAAGTAAGTCGGGGCTCAGGAGCACAATATACGTATACCCTGCTCCAAACTTCCTCATGCGTGCGAAGAAAGAAACTGTCCTACGGCAGACTACTTAAATAATTACAAGCAAAACAAACCCACCGCACCTATCGAAGCATGAGACAAATTTACAAAGACAAGAACAGGCGAAGACGAGGAAGGGTTATGGCATGAATATACCGTGCATACATACATGACATCCTCAGCTCTTGTCAACGCACGCGTACGATGGAGGACTCGTAGGGCTTGTAAACACACGTACACGCCGAGCATTGCAAAGCAACTTGGAACGTCGATTTCGGTGGGCAAGGTGTGGCACGAAAATCAAGTCAGCAAGCCACGATAAACACCACACAACGAGCTTCTCAGCCCTACGCCGAGTATAAGCACCTCATCAAACAAGCCGAAACCACGAGCAGACCCTCTCCAATCAAGATATACGAGCAAACTCCAGCCTGAAGAATATGTGAGGGAGAGCCAGGTACGAAGCTAATCGTCCATACAAAGCTAGTATGGATACCGTAGCGAGACGAAGACACGCCGAGCAAAGGCAACTTGGAACATAGATTCCGTCTTGCAATTTAAAGTGCGCCACGGTCGGAATCAAGCTACACCACACAACGAGCCTTGTCCGTAACCTATAACGCGGACCACATTCCTCACTCGAAAACATATTACAAGCTGCAACTACGAGGAACATTAGTGCATTGCAGGACCCACTGAAGAGATACGAGCAAACTCATAAGAAGGAGAGTCAAGTCCTAACTACAAAGCCAATCGTCCATACAAAGCTGGACGGTGTGGACAGCGAGACGAGCAAGGCAACTTTCGTCCTGCAAAAGGCACGATTACTTACTTAGTAGCAAGTCAAGTCAGCTCTGCCTTCATCAACCTACTTACGAACAACACCACAACGAGCCTTCCCCCTTCTCTCTACGCGAGGCTAAGCACCTCTTCGAAGAAGCTGCCATACGAGCAGAGTTTGTCCGATCAAGATACGAGCAAACTCCAGCCTGAACAAAACACTATGCAAGAGAGTTTACCACGACGCCACTCGTCCATACAAAGATAGCATGGATACTATAGCGAGACGAAGACACGCCCAGCAAAGGCAGATTTGAACATGCATAGATTCCGTACGTCTTGCAAAACGCACGAATCATTGAAGCTACGCCTTCTCCCTACGCCGAGTATACAGACCTCATCGAAGAAGCTGAAAGAACGAGCGACCTGTGCAGTGAAGAGATAGGAGCAAACTCCAGCTTGGGGAATATGGGAAGGAGAGTCAAGTACGAAGCCAATCGTATACAAAGATATGGATAGTGATCGATCAAAAAGCTTAAGGCATACGGGGAAGATCCAAGTACGTAACGAAGAGTTACGAGTACGTACGAGTAAAGTGCAAGAGCAAACGGGCGGTGGAGAGACGGATACGAAGCTTGGATGAAGTGAATTCGAAGTGCTAAGCATCACTCCATCCTTTACTTACGCAGTCTGTTGAAGAGATACGAGTAAACTCCACTGCAACTTCGAGAATATGTGAAAGAGAGGCTGATACGAAACCAATCGTCCGTACAAAGATATGGACAGCAAGACGAACTTCGGACGAAGCGGAGCTACGGGGAAGGTCCAAGCATACAACGAAGCGGTACGAGTATGAGCAAATGAACTGTGGAGAAACGGATACGAAGCTTGGATGAAGTGACTTCGAAGTGTTCTAGCATCACTCCACCCTTTACTTACGCATCCTTGCTCCTAGCACATCACACACATGACTTCGTCGTCTCCACGACCACAAGAAGGACTGCACAGCTACTATAGTACAGTTCATAGCATCTAGAACAGGACGCGAGGACTGAACGTAAGAGAGTCATGGTTCCAAAAAGAGGACCTACGAAGTATATATTAAGTACTGATAAGCAGCAGAGAACCTTGCTTTTGCGTACGAGAACTAAGGGAGCTAGCCTACGAAAGACTACATACATACGAGCCACAAACATACTCCACATACATCAACACGAGAGCAAAACAGCAAACCAAGGGACTACAACTTGAAGTGCTAAGCATAAACTCCATTAAGCATACCCCCACTACCCCTCCGTCCTAAGCCTTACCGGTGCGATAAGAATATGCCCACTATACTCCACTCCTCCTCCTCCTACCTCCCCCACTTCCTCCTCCACCAATCCACCTTCACACCCACCCAGAGAAGAGATGATCCAACCCCATAAACAAAAAACGCCAACCCAATAACCTCAAAAAATAAAAGAAAAAGCCTCTAAAAGTACCCAAACACATAAAAACTCCAAACAAAATAAAAATCTGCACTTCCCCATCTTCGAGAAAGCCACCAATGGTATATCAACCTCCCCCCAATCACTCCTTCCCCTTCCCCATCCTCTTCCCCATCCATCTAACCAACCTCCTAACCGTCCCCTTCCTCTTCACCCCCCCCTCCTTCTTTTCCTTTCCCTCCACTCCCCTCTCCATCCCCCCCCTCTCCACCAGCACCTCCTCCGTCTGTCGTGCAGGTGGCGGCATACTCGCTCTCGTCATCTTGAAAACCGGTGCAACAGCAACAGGCGTACTCGGTTCCGCCAGCGAGATACTGTGTCGTACTGGCGTCTCACCCGTCGGAATCGTCAACCCCGTAGGCCTCCTCGGTAGAAATCCCGGCGCCGGCTCAATTGGCGGATCCTCCACGCCCTCATCTCTCCCTGTGAGGGCAGCGAGGGAAGCTTCGATGCTGGCACTCGCACTCCTCTGCGGAAAGTCCCCCGTCCATCTTCTATTAGCCCTCATAACCCCCGGTCCAACAGTTGCACTCCTCGGCGGCGGTGTAGCCGGTGGGCTAGAGCAATGACCAAGATGCGTCAGTCCCCTTGCGAGGAGGGGGGAGGTAGGGCGGCTAGGCGACGTAGGCATGCGGACTTCATCACGATGTGACGCCGAGAACTGTTCACTGATAGCGACGAAGGCGGCGGTGGCGTAAATCAGCGTCCTGAGCTGTTCCTGCGGGATCCCAGCGGAGTCGGAGGAGGTGGTGGTGGTGGAGAGGGAGGTGGTGGAGGGGAATTCATCACTCGGCGTCACCAGCGGACTCGTCGGGCGAGATTCTTCGCTGCTTCGAAGGGGGGAGTCGTGCAGTTCGAGGCGGCGGCGGGTAAGGGTTGCGAGGATGGGGTGTTTTCTGCTGGAGCTGCTAAGGACGGAAAAGATGTAGCGGTCTTCCGGGCGGGTGAGGACGTCGGTGGGGGAGGAGAGGGTCTGGCGGCGTTTGGAGGAGCGGCGGACCCAGCGGGCGGTGCGTTTTGTGCTGGTTAACTCGTCGAGGAGGGTAAATTCGAAGCCGGAGGGGATCTTTTTGACGTCCCAGGTGAGGCCGTACTGCATCGTCACCTGGCCTAGACTCGGGGAATCTTTCTTGGTGGTGAAGCTGAGGCCGGCTACGACGGAGCGGGCGGGTTTGTCGGTATCGGAGGTGTCCGAGTCGAGGTCGTCATATTGTTCCGAATCCACCAGTACCAACTCAGCACCGGGATACGCCCTCAGGGCAGTCCGGCCCAGTAGTGACGCAGCGGTAGAAGCGCCGACGAGATCATACACCGGCACTGGCCGCGGAACGGAGGAGAGGCGTTGGAATTGGACGAGGGGGGGAGCCTTTGACTTGAGCAGCGTCAAGCTGTGGGGTGGGGGGTAGGCGAGTTGGGAGATTGTTTTGAGTTTTGGGGTTGTTCGTTTCGGGGGAGTGATCACGACCTGGTGGTCCTCCTCGTCTTCATCGTCGTTGTCGGGGTTGGCTGGGGAGGTGGGGACGAGGCCTAGGGCTGTTGAGGGGGGCTCGGGTTCTTCTAGGACGATTGTGGGCCGGCGGGGGCAGAGGGAGTATTCTGGGACGGTGCGGATGAAGGAGAGTTGGGCGAAGAAGGAGGTGGTGGTGGGTGTGAGTTGGCTGGGGGAGGTGGGGGAGAATTCGTGGCGGTGGTGGGCGGCGGCATCGGCGGGCATGCCGAGGAGGAGACTCATTCCGAGGAGGCCGGCTCGGGGGAGTCCAGGGTTGTGGTGATGTGGAATGTGGAGTGATGTTTGATGTGGTGGAATGGAAGTTGTTGTAATCGGTACGTGAGTTGAAGATCGTGATGTTTTTTTGGTGTTGAGGAGGGCGGAATGTGTAGAGCAGAGAGTCGGTCGAAGGAAGGAAGGAAGGAAGGAGACGCGGTGAGGTGAGGCGGTGCACACCCAACTCACTCACTCACTCACTCACTCACTCACCCCTTCCTTGCGTTGGTCTGGCGTGGTGCGGTGGTGGTCCGTCAGTCGACTCGGAGATGCTCGCGGGCCCAACGCTTCGGTCCAGTCCAGTCGTCAAACGGAGAGGGAGGGCTGATCTGATCTGATGTAACCTCTGTGGCTGTACTGCTGGTGAAACGAAGCGACACCGCAAAAGTGGTAACCGAGAGAAACGATGAATTGTCGATGATGTAAAAGATACTAAGTATATAAAGCCAGCAGAAGTAAGTTCAAAGCGGGGATGGATGATGGAGAGAAAAAATTGTTTTGTGAATTGACAGGCGCGACGCACAGCTTTCCAGATCGAAACCCTTTCAGCTTCAGCGGGAGCCCGGCGTTATGAATGCCAAAGCAGTGGGAGTCGGCAATTTCGAGATCCGTCCGTCACCAATTCCCTCCCTTTTCCTTTTCTAGAAAAAAAGGAAAAATGGCACTTTCTCACACCAAGAGTCGTCGAATCATATCACGCTTCTTGGGAGCTTGGAACCGTTGGACGTCAAGATTTCAGACACCGCGTTGTTGGGGCAGTCAGTCAGCACTGCTGCAGTTTCAGGACTGCCACAGAAGGTGGTGATTGGAAGGCCAGGCGGTGCGAGTACGAATTCAAAGGCAGTGGCAGTGGGTACACGATGCACGGTATGTAGAGGTGCTCCAGCGGAGGTTTCCTCGAGATGCACCCACCACTCTACTCTACCGTGCATCTTTTGCTGCAGAGTATGTACTATCGACACGGACGGTCGCCTTATGGAGAAGGCCTAAAGCAACGTTCTGGACAACCATCACGGTTCAACTTCGGCTCTTGAGTCATTACGAGTCGTGAATCTACATGCCAGAGCCGGCCATCTCCATCCATCACCTGCAAACGGAGTACATATCTCACAGGTAACGGCCTGGGTCGGAAGTACAAACCCCGACCCTGCCGTTCCGTGGACCGGCATCTCAAAATGCCGATAGGTAGGAGGAATGGTATTTGTCAAAAGCCCCACCCACCGCGACCCCTCATCAGGGTCCGTCCGGTCGATCAACGGAGCCTTCTCGCGTGTGGGCTCTCGAGCGTTCTTCCTGCAGCTGTTGTCTCTGGCGTTGTCGATCGAAAAGATTTTCCACCTCGGATTAGAGACGTTTCGCAGCCTCTGGCACTGGCCTTTGACACTGTGGTTGCCAGAGAGATTCTGATCCAGGTCACAGTGCTAAACCTTTCCCAGAATCTAGCGCCAGAATCAACTAAGGCCAAAGTTAAGGCCGGCCTTACACAAGGCCAGGACAACCTCTGGCATTCAAGGAACAACAAACAGCTCCTTCTGGCTTAGAGAGCCTGGAAATAGGACTTTAGACTCCAAATTCCTACTTCCGAGCGACAGCTCTTGGTCCCAAGAAGATCTCGCATTAGCACTGGCATTGATTCTCGTCACCCTCGTCACCCGCTAAAACGAAGGCCAAAGTCGTTGGCCTTAACCTGCGAAACGTGTCTATTTGGGGAAGTCCGAGTCGCCAGAAACATCACGAAAATCTCGAATTGTGATGAGGTCAACGATTCCGCACCAACTCATGTCGGCGGATAAGAATTCTTTATCGCTGCCAGGGTGCCGAGTAAAGTGCAACATCGAGTTTTAATCTATTTTGCATGGGCGATTCTCTGCGATCCGCATGGCAGTTTGGACTTGCTCGCTGCTGTTGTGGAATGCAGGTTTTGCCGGTGGATGCGAGTACGAATGCGATTCACATCTTGAAGTCAAGAACTCGAAATGCTTGGAGTGAACGCAAAGGATATGTAGGAACCAAGCACTTGGAGTCGTCATCAGTGATCACCAAGTGTATCTCGAAATATTTGTAAACCCATCTGAAGTAAACTCTCGTCTCGAACCTTCCTCAAGATCCACCACAACCGACCTGAGATCTCTCGAGGTTCCGAACCACGTCGGAACTCGGCTTTGCCGCCTTCAGGTTGTCCCTCTCCTTCCAACAGAAAACGTCTCCATCCCCACTAGCCTCCTTCAGGCTAGCCACGTAAGGGCTCGCAGGGCGACGAAATCCGAAACGAAACGCAAATTTTGCGGGAAACAAAAGGAGGAAACAAAAGGAAACAAAAAAGGAGGAATGCTCATCTCAACATCTTCAACGCGATCGGGCAATTGAGGACCCCGCTCCGGAAGAACTCCCTTCCGAAACTCATCTCTCCGGGTGCCCGTCTGAAAGGTGAAGAGTTTTGAGGAAGCCGGAGCGGATACCTTCGGCCCTCCCCTCGTGTGAAATGGCTCAAACTCCAGCTCGCCAGATTTAGAACCTCAGGCGACCTGAAAAGACCTGAAAAGTGCAAACGAAGCTTACTTAGGGCGATGAGGTACCCGCCTCCGATCCCCCTAGGGAACGTGTGCAAAGCAAGCTTGCAAAGTTTTTCCCAGGGGGGGGGGTGAGGCTCTGGGGTGAGGGCTTAGCGAGAGGCCGACTCCGCGGAAGCTTTGGATTCCACCTGGCGCTGCCTATGGACTGGAGGGGTGAGACCGAGGTGCCGAAAAAGTCCGCCCCGAAACACCGCATCAGCAGGAGCCCGACTCCGAGACACCGGGGCCATGTTGAAGGGTGAGAGTTTATCCGGGTCGGCTTTTGTGTAAGAAAGGCCGATCCCGAGATACCGCCTGCTGCTGACGGTCGACTGGTGAATGTTTATGGGGTTTCTCCGAGATACCGACCCTCACCCATCACTTTTCACCCCATCAATTCTGTACAAACACCGACTCGCGTTTTCCCTCTCAGGTTTACAACCACCGACACGCGCCGCCTCCATCTCGGCCTTTCAACCTTCACAATCATCTCACGATACCTAACTACCGCCCTCTTACGTCCCCATCGCGAGGACGAGGGACTTTTCGGCCTTCTCCATCCCATCACGGGCTGATCCTCCCTCGCCTTACGAATCATACCCAGACGCCAACTCCACACCGTCTCGGCACACACGTCATGCCGACCGAGCCCCTGCTGCTGACCGTGACATCCAGACCCCAAACTCTGCGCACCGGTGCTCTGCGACGGGACCTCGGCCGAGCAAACACACCGACACCGGTGGGCGTTATCGCCTTATCAATCAAGACTCTCACAACGACTCCTGATGACGAAACAACCTGAATCTGGAGGTTGCTTTTGCCTTGGGCGAACAGGCCGGAATTCTCCGACAGGATGCAAGAACAAGGTGAACAGCCGAGTTCGGAAGCGGCACAGGAAACTCTCCGGCCTTAGCGTGGAACGTCACATTCGTTGGATTGGGCCGGGAAGTTCCGTTGTAACAACGACGAGTGGACGACGACGAGTGGATGGATGGATGGATGGGTGGATGGGTGCTGGGTCAGACAGAAGCAAATATTGATTTGTTTGGGATGGCGGCAGTGGAGGAGAAGGCCGATGGATGGATGGACAAGGTTGGGCATGAATCCATGATGGAGTACAAGGTTGTGCATGAATACGTTAACGGTGAATGATGACGGTGGTGGTGATGCTTGGTAAGGCATCGGGGAATTTAGGATGAGGCTTTCATTGGATGGCGGGTGGACCCTGGATAGGGGGACGGGGGAATGGACGCCGAGGCTCCGTTCCGACGTTGAGTTGTGCAGGTTGGACGATATCTCATGAGCCTACCTATGGCTTATGGGCGACTGGGACGTCCGTTTACTGTCAACAATGCTTCGGGGCCATTGTATTTTCAGACGTCTGGATTCCGGAAACGACAGTGGTCCGTTCCGAATACTTGTACTGGATCTACAACTTGGGACGACATCTCATTGGCCATGGATTCCCGAGATGGCAGCTGTCGAGCCATCATGACGGTGGATGATGGGTTGAAGACGTTGGGCACTTGGGCTTGAGGCGCAAATGACATTGCCTTGCCTGACTCAGTACAGTGACGTCGGGGTCAAGGACGATGGAAATAATCTCCGACTCTCGTTGCCGTGCACGGATTGGTGATTTACACCTCAAGGCAATGCCGCCTCAGGGTGTCTTCTCACCAATGCTACTGTCTCTGGCGATGCTTATGGAGGTGTTTAAGAGGAAGGTTGGTGGGATTGGTAAGAGTCATTATGTCTCGGGCTGACAACTGCTAATGCTTGATAGGCCTTGAATAACGACGAAGGAAGCCTTACTTCGATGCTGCCTGCATCGATATCCGCCTACTATGCTGAGGTGCGAATCAGATTGTCATGTAGCTTGGAGTCATGGACATTCAATTATGCCCAGGCCTGAGTACGAAATGGACGACAACCATCAGGCCTGAAGAGGACGATGGTAGTAAGGCATCGGAAAGCTCAGGATTGGGTCAAAGTTGAGCAGTATCGGTGCATATGGAATCTGCAGCTTGAGACGACCTCTCAATGCATGATGCTCCACTAGCATGCAGCTGGCACCTCGACAGCAACGGTTGGATAGGGCTCTGGTATTTGTGCATGAGTACGTATGGACTTGCCCCAACCGTCATGCTGGGCGGTGGAATTGATCTCCGCCATGCTGTACTGATTGTGAAAGTGTCCATCAACAGATGTCTAATGGTCAATTGATGACAGGATTGGGGAGGAGTTGACTGATGCTCCAAGCTGACATTGCTGATCCGTGATAGGTTCTTTGCTTCTCCTGGACAGGCTGTCCTGTACTGTACCATCTTCCAGGCTGTCCTGTACTGTACCATCTTCTGGGCTGTCTTTACTTTTCGAAAAGAGTGGCATTGACGGTTCCCGGTTGACAATTACTGGACTTTCCATTGTTGCTTTGATCGGATTGGAGGCCAACCACGTCTTTGGCCGTCTGGCTGGATGCTTTGGACTTCAATGCTGGATCATGATGTTACTGGCGTTGTCGAAAGGTTAGAGAGGTAGGATTTTACACATCAATGGGTGCGTGGCCTAATGGTTAAGGCGTTGGTTTTCGGCTCACCGAAAGCATGTTCACCAAAGACTGGAGGTTCGAGTCCTCCCGTGCTCGATGTGCAAATTCTTTTATTTTCTGTTCGCTCACGCTGTGCTATGTGTCACTGAACAAGAAAGCTACTGCATCAATGGGTGCGTGGCCTAATGGTTAAGGCGTTGGTTTTCGGCTCACCGGAAGCAATTCACCAAAGACTGGAGGTTCGAGTCCTCCCGTGCTCGGATGTGCAAATTCTTTTATTTTCTGTTCGCTCACGCTGTGCTATTTGTCACTAAGGATTCAAATACAAGAAAGCTACTGCATCAATGGGTGCGTGGCCTAATGGTTAAGGCGTTGGTTTTCGGCTCACCGGAAGCAATTCACCAAAGACTGGAGGTTCGAGTCCTCCCGTGCTCGAGTTGATCAATTCCTTTTATTTTGTGCCTTTCTTGCCCACACCTGGTTGCGTTTGGGGTGTTAGTTGTTGTGTTCCACCCCATATCACATTCGCCCGGTTGGCTCAGTCGGTAGAGCGTGTGACTCTTAACAGGGCCTTCCAGTAGGTTCTTAGGAGATCTCAAGGTCGCGAGTTCGAGCCTCGCATTGGGCTAAGCTTTTGCCGCCTGGCCCAGTTCTTTTATTGTTAATGCTAAAACTTTGTTAGCATAGAGCATGCATTGCTTTTCGTCACTACACAGTTGCCCGGTTGGCTCAGTCGGTAGAGCGTGTGACTCTTAATAGATTTCCCTTCCATGGAATCTTGAGATATCTCAAGGTCGCGAGTTCGAGCCTCGCATTGGGCTAAGCTTTTGCTGCGCAGGGTGTGAGCTCCTGGAGTTTTGCAGCTTCAAAGTAGGATTTGTGGCTTTTGGCTCTACCATACAGATGCCCGGTTGGCTCAGTCGGTAGAGCGTGTGACTCTTAATAGGGCCTCCCAGGAGGTTCTTGAGAGATCTCAAGGTCGCGAGTTCGAGCCTCGCATTGGGCTATGGTTTTGCTGCGGAGGGGGGCTGCCTCTTTTTTGACCTATGTCATGCACGGTATGGAAGCTTCAAGCCATACTTCCGAAGCGGATTCATGTTAGTCTTTCTGGCTGTTGACCTGTATCATTCGGGTATCTAGGTTCAAACGTTGGACAGGTTAACAAAGGAAGTCACTCTCTCTAATGCCGATGGATTCATCGACTTGGTGAATTGTGTGTCTTCCTATCCAGCGCCGAGTTAAGGTGGCGTAATGGGGACGATGAGACAAAGGGGGAGTTCGATTGCCCGAGGCGACCAATTCGGAATCCAAGGACAAGTACGCCAGTTCGACTTGCACCAAGTCGCACTTGGGTTTAAATGCTGGTACGTTTATTTTATTTTGTTGGCTGCCATCAACTTCGAGTTGCCTTGATGGAAAGCTGACTTCAGCGCACTGGCAACAGTGAACGAGGAATCTGATAGCGTAGTATTCGTAGTTGGTCCATGGTGAGGTCGATGTTGAGCTTGGTACTTGACACCAAGTTGCCGTGAGTAAAGATGGCGCAATGGGGACGACGGTACAAGGAAGGATTGGGGTTCACGAGCGACGAAGACTTCACTAAAACTACGCACGTGAGTTCAACTTGCACCAAGTACACCGCACGACATTACGCTACTTGTTTTTTATCTTGTTGGCTGCCATCGACTGCTTGATTGGAGACTTTACTTTGGTACAACCGTTGAAGAAGGCATCTGCTGTCGTAGAAGGATTTCTTTTGTTGCTAATGCCGACAAGTACAGTCTGCTTAATTAGACGCAGCTACTTGGCACTTTGTTGCCTTAAGATGCCAAGATGGCGCAATGGGGACGTTAGGTAAGGAAAGTTCAAAGTTCGCGAATTCGGCCGGCCACGAAGCAAAATCGAAAAAAAAAGCCTTACATGTAGGAGTTCGATTACCAGTAATGTCGACATGATTCACACAAAGTCGCATCACGATACTCTTGATTGCTTTTATTTTGCCACTTCCGCTTGATACCCACAATACAAACTTTCTTGCCTGCCCTTACTTCGGGAATTTGGTACATGCGAGTCATCAATGCATACTTAACTTAGATTCTGGAAGCGATTCGATAAGGGTTCATAGCACGTGGCTGCCCATCAACGTTCCTGCAGCAATGGAAACTTTAGCATACGGACTTCGGTGCAATATTAATGCATTAAGAAGGCATCCGATGTCCATGCAATATATATGCTGCTGCCAGATACTAAGTACCGATGAATGTATACGATTTCTATGCTGAGTATGATGTTTAGCAAGTAATTGACGCTATGTTGCCCTGAGCTGATGAGACGGCGCAATGGGGCCCGGGGACGATCTGTCAGATGGGTCGATAGTAGAAGGAAAGTACCAGCCCCCCTGAACGACGCGTCGACGCACGTAAGTTCGATTTCCTCTGATGATCTTCTCCAAACACGATATTGTTTTCCCGCCAGCGCAGCTGGATATCTTTCAGCTTTTGCTACTCCACTTCGAAGTATCTAGAATACAGACATGTAAATCCTTGCCTTGCCTAGGGATCTGATCAGCTGATACATATTTTGGAAGTAGTTTGACGAGGGTTCATGCATTAAGTAGCCCGTGACTGCTGCCAGCAACGTGTAGCTATGGAAAATTTAATGTAGTTTGCGTGCTTCGGTCGTAGTAGGGTATCAGTTGGCAATGCTGATGTATTTATCGAATCTCTATAGTGAGTTGAGCATGAGTGTCTTCTTCAAAGCACTCTATTGCGCTGAGCTAAGTTGGCGCAATGGGGATGATAAGCCAGAGTGCGTCGACAAAGAGGACGATACCAACCGTGAAACGGAATTCGGAAGTTCGAAATATTGCCACCGTTGCCTTCTATGGATCGGGTCACGATACTCTTTTTCTTGGATTGACTGTTCTTATTTTACTTCCATTTATATTTTAATCTCCTGGATAAGCTAGTCAGACGAAGGTCCGTTCTTCGGGATTTGGCCAGGTAGATCTAGTGCCCGTACCCTTCTAAGTATCTTAATGGAAGCTGTATCAGCACATCTTCCCAGTAGTACTACTTAGTACTTTAGGTTCGAACGTGCTCCTAATCGAGTGGAATGTATTCGACACGAAGCCAATACCAACCGTCGGGCGCCAAAACGTTTGGACGAACGGGGAGTTGAACCCCGGACCTCCCCCATGTGCTATTTTGTTGCTAAGGGGGTGTCATACCGCCTAGACCATTCGCCCGAAGATGGAGAATTGTTAGGTCTGCTGATACCGAGCTGTGGAACTTAGTCGTATGCTTAGTATGATAACTGTCTGCTTCGACTCCGATCGAGTGGTACTACAGCCCGTGTCTACGGGTTGAATGTTGTTAGAACTGAGCCCGAGCTGCAGTAAAAGTACTGGCTATGAATCCATGTAGCAAAGTACTAGTAGCAGTGTGCATGAATTGAAGCAACAGCCATAGGCTACTAGCTCTGCATTCAAACCGGGCTGCCCATTTGCTAGCGCAAACGTTCTTCTAGAAACAGAGTATGGGGTGTAGGTATGACTTCTAAGAGGACTCGACACGAATAAGATTCATAAACATCCATAACTACCACGGCAAGATCGCTATGTCTCCAGCTTAGAGTTAGAAATTGCGAGCCCAAATGGACTGTGTGTACCCTATACTAATTTGCTGGATACAGCAAACCTCCGAATACGGCCATAGATTGAAGTCCATACGGGATCCCGTCTGCTCTCCCATAGTCAAGCTTTAAATCGCCAATTCAGTACTGTGGTGGGTGACCACACGGGAATCCTTGGTGCTGTATGTGACAATTATACTTTTTGCATGCTTGCTTTATATTTCGAATGATGTTTTGCTTTGTGAAGCTTTCCTTTTAAGATTAAGTAGTTTTTAGGGCGGTCGATATAGATTGGATTGCCCCCTTCATATTCTCTGGTTCTATGGTGTAGCGGTATCACTTCAGATTCTGATTCTGACAACCTGGGTTCGATTCCCAGTAGGACCTCATCCATTGCATTCTCATGGTTTTAATGCTTCAATTTTGTCCTCATAAGATGCCGTCATGACGTCAATAGTAGTATTTACTTATCCGTGAGGAAAGAGTCCTTATGATCATGCAGTAACTCCATGAGTTGGCCATGTAGTGTGTCTGAACCTGCAGCGAAACACGAATTGGTTGTCAGACCTCGCCTACTCGATTCTAAGTATCTCCACCGTGAGATGTGTTGTCCCCACCGTGAGGAATGTTGAGACATTTTACATTAAAAAGATGGTCCACCGAAGCCCGAATACGGTACAGGTACAAACATGAATTTCCACTGATAAGTTTCGGTAGCTACTCAAATCATGTAGGCGAGATGGCTGAGTGGTCTAAAGCGACAGATTAGAAATCTGTTATCCTCTGGATGCGCAGGTTCAAATCCTGCTCTCGTCGAGCTATTCTTTTTGTACCCTGGGCTTGAAATCAACGCCAGGCCTTTGTTTGTTATGATGGTGGAAGCGTCGAAGCTGCAGTGTATACTTGCTGTGTATAGAGCCGAAGCGCAGAGAAATCCAGATTAACACGTCAGTTTCGGTTCTACCGGGGGCCATAGAATATATTAAAGTACCTAGGTAGATCTAGCATAATGTAATCCAGTCAATATATTAATATTGGCTTCCAGCTCCCCGAGCCAAAAATATAACAAAAGGAGTAGTTCTTCCCTCACCAGCGGGGAATCGAACCCCGACCATGTGCGGACTTATCTTCGAGGAACGATGACAGGCACGTATACTGACCACTATACTACTGAGGACTGATACATTTCAGAAGAGCTATCATTCTTCTAACATGTATTCAAAAGCTTGGGGAAAGCGGAGCTGGTTCTAGAGATTTCGGATTCCGGATTCCGTTGCAAGGACCCCAGGAAGACAGACTGATCGCTGTTTCTAGTCCGTGCAGCTCTGTTAGGCCTTTGAATTGCTTCATATATCAACGGGTTCTATAGTGTAGCGGTATCACTTCAGATTCTGACGTTCCGAGACTTCTGACAACCTGGGTTCGATCCCCAGTAGGACCTACTAAGGACAGCATAAGCTGGAAGGATGGTTGTTTTTGCATCTCTTGATCTATTGACAGAGCGTGGAGTGCATGCTACGATGACGAACGGCATGCCATCGATATTTCTTTCAAGCTATGGATGTCAGGACTGTGATTCGTTTTGTTCTCAACATTGTATACTACTTCGAACCATGATAATCACTCCCGAATTGGCTGCCAGTGCCAGCTGTAAACTCCGATAATTACATGTTTATTTGCAGTTTTTCTCGTTTTACTTGTTGCTGACTTGCCACATTCTAGTATTTATCTGAAAGCCAAATTCACACGAGAGGCGAGATGGCTGAGTGGTCTAAAGCGACAGATTAGAAATCTGTTATCCTCTGGATGCGCAGGTTCAAATCCTGCTCTCGTCGACCGGTCCAATTGGATCTCTTTTGCTGCAGGAGTAAGTTCACATCTTTACTCCCCTTAAAGTCTCCAAGCGCGATATCGACTCGGCTCACCTGAGTGGTTGTGTTGCAAGCTTTGTATTTTCTCATCTTGTCATGGCCAGCGTTTTCGAGATCCGATAGATATCTACTTATAAGTAAGTAGGTACTTCCCAAACAGAAGTACTAGTTGTGCGTGTTTGGCCTTCATGGACTCGTAGATCGATCGTGGTCATACCGGTGAGCTAAACATTGCTTGTGGTGACAACTTCAATGAACTGTAGTAAAGCATCAGCTGGCTCTATAGTGTAGTGGTATCACTCCAGATTCCAAATCTAGCAACCTGGGTTCAATTCCCAGTAGGGCCTCAGTCTGAAGAATTGTTTCAAAAGTTGAAATTGTTCAACAATTCTTCGGTTTTGCTGTTTCGAAACGTCCTTTTACCTCTTCAAATCACTTTTTTTCATTTTTATATAGATGTGCACTGGCAGCTTTGTAGTAGTATCGTCTGGTTCTATAGTGTAGTGGTATCACTCCAGATTCCAAATCTAGCAACCTGGGTTCAATTCCCAGTAGGACCTCAGCAAAAGATATTCTTTTGCTGTTTCGAAACTTCCTAATAATGTGCCTCCTCCGAGTCCACTCGCTGTCCTCTTAAAGTTGCGGAACCTGGAGAACTGGGTCATCCTCACTAGTAACAACTCCTGTCAGCACAGCGATGTCGCTGGCATCCTCCTCTCCACTCGAGTCCATTCTTCCATGACGCCTCAAACCTCCCTAATCCGGAAAATATACCTAGGGCTGCTAGTGCTTACATCCTGCGACGTCGAATCCAATCCATCGGTACAACGTCAACGTCTCGTGGCTGTGGCTGTGCTACTCCGCACCACGACACGTTTGACACTGGCAGGCCCTTTCAAACATCCCCCCGACAGGTCAACTCCATGCTCTACCTGGCCTGGTCTGCCAGTACAAGTGTCCTCGAGACCTATTAAGCCGGGTTGAAAAAGGGATTGCTGGACGAACGAAACAGGGAGATGGTGTGCCCTCGTGCAACTTCGGCTTTCGCCAGCTCAGTGGAGACTTGTACACATTTGCGGGTGGTGACAGGTTGATCTGGTGGATGAGGTGGGTAACCGGAGGTTGGACGACGGAGGTATGTACCAGCGAAGCAAGGTTGACTTGTCGGGAGGTAGGTAGAGTATGTATGTATGTGCTTGATGCTTGTTGCAATGTAGCAAACGGATGCGGCTTGGAAGCTGAATCTCGGAGCCAGTGTGCTCATTTTCACGTTGGCCTTGATATCGATTGAATATGATGGTTTTCTTCTTGTTCAGTACATAGCCTCAGGACATATGTAGTTCCAGGCTGGCCAGGCATGCAATTCGATTCATGCGGAGTGGTAAGGAATAATTCAATATTTTACTCGAAAGAGTAGCCTTTGATGAGACAAACAAGCGACGAATCCAAGCAAGCAACCGTTTGCTCGAAGAGTGGTCCCTCAAAATCTGCCCGTACCCGTCCCATCGTCATCTGCACACCGGCAACCGACATTCATGCATTTCACTTCCCTAATCCAGCGTCCAGCAGAACCACCAAGAGTCAAGCCCTCAACGCCCAAAAACGGCTCATGAACCAGCTGCCGAACAAGCAACTAATTGGCCGTATGTAGTTCGTACTCGGGATGAACTTAGAACTAGCGAAACGGCGGTGTGAGGGCAAAAAGAAGGCTTTTCGCTTAAAAAGCAAAAGATGAACCTAACGCGGGGGTCGAACCCGCAACCTTCAGATACCTCGACTGATCTTGATGATCAAGTAGAAGTCTGACGCGCTACCATTGCGCCAGCCAGGCTACGTTGCGGCTCAGTAAATTTAAAAGTTAATGTTCGCAAACAAACCACAACAGCAATGTCGAGCTAGAATATTTTGGGAAGTAATCCGCCTACACCACGGCGACGAGCGACATGAAGGTCAAGAACGGAAATTTAGCGACCTCCCACTCCTTAGCAAGTCAAATAACACCTTGCTTTAAGTTGAACAAATGAAATATATAAAGAAATTCTAACCGACTACTTATCGGACCTGTAAATCCTATTCGCAACTTCACTATCGCCATGCTCCACGCTATGCTAAATGATATGATCATCCACCGAACTAAAACAACAATTATAACCATCACCTCCGAAAAATACACCGCATCCGAAGATTATCCTCAGTACATCGATGCATCTGATATACGAATTACTTCCCCACAATATAAGCTCACATCCTCCACATCCATCACCCACAGATTAACCCCCGTCCCATCACTGAACCACATACCTAATTCCGCTTCCTCGGAAAAATACTCTCCATCTCCTGCCCACTCAACTCGACGCTTTCCTCCCTCCCAAACTGTCCATAATCCGGCACACCAACCATAACGCTACTCGCAGTACTAACACATGACATGGCGGTGCTACTTCTCACGAACCTATCCGCATCCGCGTCCGCATCCGCATCATCCTTGTCCGAGTCCAGGCCAGGAACCGAGCTCAACTCCGACGTGGGAACCAGCGTGAGTTCCGAGGTGGGATAACCGTTTTGGTAGACTCCGTTTGGGAGAGTTGGTTCCGCTGTCATGCTCTTTGAGATGGAGCGGGTGCTGCGCATGGAGGTGATGGGCCTTGTTGGCTGTGGGGCCGGGGTGGCGGTGGTGAGGCGCGAGGTTGCTCGGGCGGTTCCATGTCTATTGCCTCGTCTGTTTGGCTCTTCGGGCTGAAGATTGGGATCCATGTAGCGGTCGAGCTCGCGTTGGTTGGCGGCCGTCTTGACGACCTGGTAGGATTGAGGAGGCCCTCGTTTGCCCCATCGAACGTCTCTTGTGGCTGGATCGGCGCCTGTGGCGAGTTGCGCGAAGAAGCCTTCTTTGACGAGACGACGGGCGACGGCAGGGGATTTTATCGGTTCGAGATCATACTCCTCGGCCATCTTTTTAGCAGTGCCCAAGAAATCATCGTTCCAACAGCTGTTGAGAACACGCCGGAATTGGCAGAGCTTGCCCATTTCTTCGACTGCAGAGCGGCTGAGGTTGCATCTGTGACAAGTAAAGTGTGTGGGGATTCGCGCGTCAGTAGGGCCCTTGTAGCCGTAGCAGACGGCATGCCTCCAGGTATCGCACTTTTCGCAGCAGAGCATGAAGCCTTGGTCTTCTTTGCTACCGCACTCGCAGTTAACAATATCCTCGTCCTGTTTCCTCTTCCTTTCAAGGTCCGGTGGTACAGGAGTGAGACTGGATGTTCTGTCTGACGATAGCGACTCCCGGCCTCTAGATTCGAGGTTGAAGGATGCAAAGTCCCTCGAGATGGACTCTTGTCGAGAAGAGGAGTAGGCCGTGCTCATACGGGCACTCTCCGGCATTGGCTGTGTATCGTGTTCCCCCTCCAGCTCGAGCTCTAGCTTGAACTACACATGATCAGCATCTATTCTGACTTCTAGCACAGGTGATTTACCATCTTTTCCAGCTCTTGTTTCTCTTTCGCAATCCTCTCATCAATGGTATCCACTACGTCCACCTCCATCATATCTGCATCCGGCTGGGTAGCCAAGATCTGACTAGGATCAAACTGGCTCGTTTCCTGCGGTTGCTGGACCTCTGCCTTCTCGAGTGGCAACAGCATCGGCACCTCGACATCAAATTCGGCTGGGATGAAAGTCCGTCGTTGTCGTTTGGCATCTGCCTGGGTGCTCGAAGGCGTGTCACCTTCTCGACAGATGGTGGAAACTTTGACACCAACCGCATGGTAGTTGAGGGCAGTTTGACCGCAGGCAATCGTCTCTTTGCGGTCGGTCTCGGTGGTGGCGAAGTAGGCCTTGGTCTTGGAGAAGTCGCGGCGGAAGAGAGGTGGGTTGTAATCCTTGGGTGTGCCCTTGTTGTAGTAGAGACGGAGAGTGAGGAAGCGGCGGTCTTGCGATTGTCAGAACTTGATGAAGATGAGGAAAACAAACAAGGTCATACCTGGGAGCGGAGGAAGGTTTTGGGAGGCAATGATAATCTTCCTCATGATGCCTTGCAAATCCGTCTTTGCATGTTTGACCACCACCTGTCGCCCTCTACTATCCACAATATTCAAGGCCGGTTCTCCATCAGCGTAGGCAAAGCTGAATGTGTAGCACTCGTAGATGATCTCGGGCTTGTCTTCGTCCAGGTAGATGATGAACTGGACACTCTTTAGGTATCGCTTTTCGAGGGCGTCAAAGATACCCAGCTCCAGCCAATCGAGCAACCGATCTGCGTCCTTATTGCGACCTCGTTGAAGTCGCTTGACTCGCGGGGCCTTGTCTTTGATCTGGGCGCTGGAAGGTTCCTCTTCGGTGGTGAAGCGATCGTAGGAGAGGAAGGCCTCGGTGTTGGTGCCGTATCTCTGGTCGACGAAGCAGTCGTCGGGGAGGAGACTTCGCAGGTAGGCTAGACAACCGACCTGGATTTGTTAGGTGGGAGCTCAAGACGGATGATGACCGGAGAGACGATCAAACAAGCAGATGAAGAGATGGGAAGACTCACTGAAGCACCTAAAAGAACTCGCATCATCTCGAAACTTTGCTGCTGTGATACAATCTGCTCTTCGAGAACGACGACATCTTGCTGCTGCTGTTGGACGACTTGTTGCTTCTGAGAGACCTGAACAATCTGCTTCTGCTTGGTGCGGCTGACTGTAATTTGCGCCATCGTGGTCGACGAGTGTTGTAGAAGAAGGGAAGGTTTGGCGGTCGGAGGTGCGCCGGTCGAAGATTTCCGACTGAAAGATTTTTCGAGAAGAAGTTCTTTGTTGGGAAGGAGCAGCTGCTTCTCGTTCGGGAAGACCCCGTGACTTCTGCTCGGTATGCCGACGAAACTGCAGGTCACTTCTAGAAGCGAGAACTGATTTCAAAAATCAATTGCGGAAATTTAGAAGAGATACTTCAACAAAGAACAGCCAATATCGAAAGAGCAATACCATTCATTCCGCTTTTGAAAACTGCATACCCCTTAGCACTCAGAAAAGAGATGCTTTGTCAAAGTTAGGACACGAACCTGGGGTCGACTCACGCTGCGTTCACAGTGTATAGATGTTGGAAAATATCAAGATATGTGACCAGTGCTACCGTTTACAACACACCGGCTCGCTATGGTAGAGATGGAAAGATATATGTCCATGCTGACGAGAAACTTCCGTTCAGATATCGGCCATGTCTCACTGGCGAGTGGGACTTGGAGAGCGCGTCGAAACGATAAAGTCTACGAAGAAAAGGTCGATATCACTAGCGAGAAAGAAGAGACAAGAATCTCTAGCAGCGTAAAGCATCTTGTCCAGCTTCGTCTCTGTATCTACTGCCAGTCGTTTAGTTTCGTACTCCTGCTGCCTGGAATCATAATCTTGCCGGGTGCCGGTGCTGTAAGATGTTATGAGAAGACCGAGTTTTGCAGAACTATCATGAGAGGCAACAGCATGGTACATAGCGTATCCGACTGAAGCCGTCGAGAGTGTTGGAATGTGGAGACTCAGCGCCAAAGTGGTCTCAGACGTTGTGGAATGCAACAAGAGGCCGTCTCGATTCGGAGCCTCGCGTATCTCGATGATGCACAGAAGCGAGGAGGCTAGTGGCTTCGGAACTTTGTCGAGCCGGTCTGTAAGTACATAAAGAAAGGATCATGCCGTGCGCTCCTACGTGCGTATCACGGGTAAGCATCTGGTGGAAGTTGAAGAGGGATTTGCTCACCGATGCATGTGTGAATCGAAGGTTGAAGCAGAGCAAAACTCCATACGGATAATCTTGAAGATCAAGCCACATTTCTCGGCCCATGCCGTCACTCTGTGGCGCAAATACGCCACATGATCCAGCGACAGTCTTAGCCAAGCGCGGCCTAAGTACCTGCATGTGCTAGCGTCCTTTGGGGCTTCGCTGTGAGAGGTCAGTTTCTTGCAACGAATAATTGCCCCTCGAACAACAAATCCTCTCCTCTCCTCTCTGTTTATTCCACCAACATTTTCAATTCACCATACCCCTGAATTCATCACCTTTACTTCTATCTTTTGAGCAACTCATCTACCTGCAACCTTACAGTACCCCGCTATCTCAGCGTTCCTCTTAGACCTATTCCAAATCTCCCCCACCAAAAAACCGAAGAAGCTCCGCCATGTTTTCCTGGGCCACCAAGGCAGTTCAATCTGGGTATGCGATCATAACACCGGCCGAAAAGGGTCCTGAGAGTTGATGATGCTCAAGGGGCGGAGACTTCTCCGTATCTCGGAGAGGTATAGCTAACATGTCGGCGAACCCTTTAGTCTCTCGGTCGTCGCTGGTACCGCCGAACCAATCTACGGACCAGACCACATCAAGACCGTCGCTACGCAAGAGTCCCTCAACCCCACCTACGAGCTCCGCGACGATGATTTGAGATGGAGAGCCTACGACTACACTTGTGTTGAGACTCAGACATGGTATCTTACTGCCGACAACGGAATGGTAGCTTTGGTTCAGGCCATCTACTCTAATGTTTTGTGAGTATCTCGGCCTGTGGAGATGTCCGAAACCGTGTCAAACAGGGTCGGATGAAAGCGTGTTGCGCAGGGCTGATTGTTCATGCAGGAAGGTGCAGAAGAACACGCAGTTTGTCGTCAAGGTCTTCTACCCCGGAAACGACGGAAAGGTGCACTGGTCCTCCACCGAGCTTCTCGACCAAGGTTTCGACGATGAGCAGTTCTCCTTCTACGCCGAAAACCTCGCCATCGTCCTTTCTGAAGACAAGAACTCTTACAAGATCATGTCCAAGGCTGCTCAGGACACCCAAGTCAACCTCGAGATCACCAGAGCCGGACCAGGATTCAAGGTTGGAAGCACCGGTGAGACTCTGTACGGACCAGACCCACAGAACCCATGGGGTTCCATGAGACACGTCTTCTGGCCTCGCACCAAGGTTTCGGGCAACATTGTCATCAACGGCGAGAAGATTGACTTTGCCGGAAAAGCTCTTTACATCATGGCCTGCCAGGGAATGAAGCCACATCACGCTGGTAAGGATCTTCAGCCTAGCGTCGTTGGCGCAAACTAACGTTTATCCTAGCTGCCCGATGGAACTTTGTCGATTTCCAGGGACCAACGTACTCTGCCCTCATGATGGAGTTCACCACTCCACCATCCTACGGAGACACCGTCGTCAACGTCGCCTGTATTGTCACCGATGACAAGCTTATTGGAGGAGGAACCAAGTCCTCAGCCGAGCACGTCGAGTCGAAGCTCGACCCTGAACCAAACTGGCCACAGCCAACCCACCTCAAGTACACCTGGAACCTCAACGGAAAGGACGGCAAGCCAGTCACCGCCAGCCTCGAGTACCAGGGTGAGAGAAGGGAGAGAGTCGACATCATGGGTGAGATCCCGGCCGTTGTCAAGAAGATTATTGGCGGTGTTGCTGGAACAAAGCCATACATCTACCAGGTAAGCCGAATACAGAGCATGTGAAAGCGTTGGACAGATGGCTAACAAGCGACATAGTACATCACCAAGGAGTCACCACTCAAGATCAAGATTGGCGACGAGGAAATCACAGAGCAAGGAACTCTCTACTCCGAGGCCACCTTCATCTCATAAACGCATATCACATGTACACGATACAGTTGTTGGGATTCTTTGGTTCTCTCGTCAGTTCTATGACAGTTTTAACGTTGCTTTTTATCTGTAGCTCTCATCAAGGCTTCTAGTTTCTAGCTTATCTTTGCTTCTTTTTTAATTATGGTACTTGCTTTCACCCCTCTTCTTCTTTTTTTCTTTCTAGGTGTATTTTCTGTTCACGCTTCATATCTCTTCCTTCTCTTCCTTTTTGTTGGCGATGGTTGCATTTTACTTGATTGACCTCTTTATGATTAATGGGTATCTGGCGTGGCGGGCGTGTAATGGGGGTGTTGCGTGTCAATATTGGCATGGGCGGGAATAAACAAAGTGTAATTCGCAAGGTTTTGTCTGGCTTGTTTGTGTTTTTGTTGTGATTTGGGTTGTGAATGGATGATTCGAGGGGGAAGTGGGAAGTGCGGTGTCACAGGTAACACGTCACCTACCCTTGTGACTTCGGCAGCAGCGACCCACGACCACTGACCACAGCAAACCGAATCAACAAATGTTATTTAGAGCCGGCTTCAAGTACGTCTTCTGAGTGGTTGGTCTAATTTTGCTCGCTTGGTAAAGGTATTGATATCTCACATGAGGCAAAGAAAAACATACTGATTGGCATTGCAGTGACATATTGACAACGCTCCTCCAACGTGATAAAATGTGTACAACAAACAGCATCGCTTTCGATTTGTTTTCCGATGACCATCAGGGATAATGCCCTCCGTACAGAAACACCAGCAGATTAATTCTCGAACCCCACGTTCTAATAAACTGAAGACGACCGAATCCCACGTTCAACCCCACGACTTTCAAATTCTTCTCCAGTATCAGCATCCGCAATGAAGACCTCAAGAGGCCGAACAGCCGTCCTCCACCAGAGAACACACATCAAACCCTCCCTTCCCGCCAACCCCCTCCTCCGGCCTTCCCCCTTCCGAACCGAAGAATCCGAAAGCAACACCTTCTGCTTCTACCACCCTTCCTGGACTGCGCAGCCTGAGCACCCACCCATTAAACCCCCTTCCATCCCCTCCCAGACTCTCCAAAAAGCCCGCAAAGCCTCCTGCACCCTCCTCCTCTTCCTCCTCGTCCCCGTCATCCTCGCTCATATCTGCACTCTCCTTTCCCGGGAGATAAGACTCTATGTCCCGGAATTGTCGTTGCTGGGATTGATGGAGACGGTGGTAAGGATGGGGATGCTTGTGCTTGGGTTTGAGGTGGTTAGGAGGGCGAGTGAGTATGTTGGAAGGGAGGCGGTGGTGGTTTGGGGGTTCGGATCGGTACTGCTGGCGGGGTGGTGTCCTTGTTGGGGGGGGGTTGGGGAGGTGAGGTGTTGGGGGAATGAGAGGGTGGTGAAGGTGTTGCTGATGAGATCGAGACGATGATAAAGAAAGGAAGTGAAAGTTGTTGATGATCCCAGGACCACTGAGCCATAAAAGGTGCGTGCTGTGTTTAGGGTGCTTGTGCAGGCTACTCGTTGGTATGGCCGCCAAAGCCGAGTGGAAAGTCTTGGTAGGACTCTTTCGGGTCTGGGGCTGGAAATTGGGCGAAGTACTTATCGGCCTCTTGTCTCTTCATTGTTGGGAAATATGGCTTAGTTCGCCCTGGATCCTCTGTGGAAGGATTGAGGCGTGGCTTCGTGAATCGAGGCCGGGTAGCATCCCTGGGCATGTGCGGGACGTTGTATTCGCCACTGGTAATTGGCTTGCGGTACAAGTTGTATTCGAAATCGATAGTAACCGCGCGATGAGTCGAATCTTCTTTTTTCGACTCTACCGAAATTATCAGCTCCTGCAACTCTCTGTTATAAGTATTCCGGAAGTTTCCAAATCCCTCGCCAGGGTGCTGAAAGGTCAAGTATAGTGTTTGGAGCTCCTCGATATCGAGGCAAGCTCCTCTAAGTGCGGCTTCTTCAATAGACACGATTCCACCTCTCCCTCGATGTGTCTCTCGTGGGTCCTTGATTGGATCAGCAACCTTCTCGATGACTTCCGATGGCTGCAGGTTTGACTGCGAGTTCTTGAGATACTGAATTGCATTTGGTGGTCGAACAACTCTGCTCTCGACCAGCCTCATCTTGTATCCGATTTTAGCAAAGTCGAATCCCCACTCATCCCAGTTTCGAAGATAGCAATACAGCTCCTCAGAGCCCTTTTTGAGACTTATCAACTGTCCAGTTCGAAAGTCGATCATATGGAAGACTTCCACCGGCGATGCAGCTGGCTCTGCTAACTGCCGATTGAACTCCTGCAAAGTTGCATTGGCAGTTTCGGTTGGTGCTTGCCAGTGTGAAGAAGAGTGCCGTGAATCATCGAGGACTTGTTTGAGAAACAGATCAGGATCGAATTCGCGTTCCCTCCACTCTCTGAACAACCATTGCAATTTGTCCTTTGGGAATCCACCGTACACTGCCGCCTCTCTCAGAGACACAAATGCCTTGCCGTGAAGGGTTTCGCGGGGATCGGTTGCGTCGACAACATCGAAAGCCAGTTCAAGCTCAGGGCCCTGGAGGCGACCACAGGTTACGGGTCCAAACTCCTCCTCGCTCCATGCGGCTCGCTCTTTAACGTATCTGATCCTGTGGTTGATGTTGTGGAAAGCCGAGCCTCGATTGAAGTCTCCGCATGAAGCAAGGATATATGTGTAAAGCTGCTTGCTGTTCTTGCGCAGAGTGACGATCTGTCCCGTTCTGTGATCCACCATACGCATCATATCCGACTCGGACGGCTGCCACTCAGGCTGGCATGGTGGAGGTGGATTCTTGGGTGCAACTCGGGAACCTCCTCGTGGGACTTTGGCTTCAAGTTTCTTGGGAGTGCGGCTGGGAGGCATGGTATTTGAGGCAATGCTGTAGGGCTTCCGGAATTGATGCTGAAGAGCTTGTCGAATGTCACTGAATAGCTGTTTGAGTGTGGTGTTGACGACTACATAGGCGTGCACCGACGAGTCGGACAAAGTCCAAAACAGCTGCAGGGGTACGAGTTAGGTTAGTCCAGTTCAAGCAGATCGACAACGCATTCGGGCAGCTTTGCAATTCTTCTTCCTTACTAAGCAGAACCACCACGGTTGCCTTTCCAGGAATTGATAATTCACTATTCTAATAGTTCGGCCAGCATGAGACTCCACATGCAATTTTTTCGCTCTAGAAACCCTGTGAGTTTACGGAATACGCATGTCTCTAATCGGGTCCATGGGTAGAACTCTACACTACGACTCGGAACTTCGAAGCATTTCCGAAGTAGAAACTGACAATCGTTATAGTTCCGAGGGTCATGGTACGCCCCATTAAAACTCTGCAGTGATTATGTGGCCATACCGATTGGCCGTGGGCTGCGAGGCAGGTATGAGCTTCTTAAGCTTAGCAAGAATACCGTGGGCCATATAACTTGAATTAGGCCTCCAAAGCGGAAGATTTCCCACAAATACTATACTTAAAGTGTCTAAGTAGAAAGTCTTCTAAGTGGCCCAGTTCACTTTGATTTCGACAGTACTTTGGAACATCTTTCAAGACATCAAGTGCCACATCAAACGATCATGACTGGCAATATCTCCACTTCCCCAAGACTTCCGAGTCCCTTTGCGGCTCCCAAAAGCACCAGATCTACTCAACAACCACCAACTACTACCATATTATCGCTCCCTAATGAGCTACTTCACCAAGTTGTCACCCAAATTCCCGACCCACTAGTATTTCTTCGACTCTCTCGGGTCAACAAACGACTCAACGCAATGGTAACAAAACCATACACAAAGGCCCACTATACAGACTGGTGGTTCTCAACGTACTGTGACGACGTCTCAGGCCCTTCGATCATCCAGTACATCGCCCGATACATCTCCTTCCGCTACCTTTCCCCTTATAATCCCCGCCTGGAAAGATACAGCTGTCTAGATGTGTAGAAGGTAGATTAGATAAGTCACGCTAAACCACGAATAGCTAGCTCGTAACGCGTAGTTAGAAGCGGAGGATTCACAGGAATGAGAGATAACCTTTACAACTCACAACATTGGTAGCAACACTGCACGATCGAACGTCCCTCTACCCCCATTGAACGGACACGATGGCCAAAGAAAGCAAAGCAACGAATCCCCCGCTCGAAGCCGCTGAAGAAAGCATCATCATCACGAAGAAGAACGCGTCGATGGACCCCGCAGCCGACACGCAGCAACGCGTCACCCCAGACATGTGCACCCCCACCAAGAAAGAAAGCACCCCACACCAGGTGCACTTTGACGAGCCAGTCTCTACTGCTGAGAGCTCTACTGCCGCTGAGAAAGGAAAGCCGATCCAAAAGATCCGTCGTCGTTCCTCCCTCTACTTCTCCGCCTTGCCCGATGGTGGTCAATCAGTGGAATGGTTCTGCGAGACCAAACGCCTCAACACGTACGAAGTAGAGCAGATTCGACGCGACGACCCCTTCAGAGGCCTTCAACACGCCCTCAATGACTCTAACGAGGAGCTGCACTTCGACTTGGAGGACCTAGCAGCGACCTACACGGAGGAGGACGAAGTCGCCGGACCAGACCACATGGGTGCCGCAATCAATCACAAGTTTGAGGAGATCCGCCTCCGTGCGCAGATGGCAGTCGACACCTACGAGGAGACCGTAGCCACAGCCGCGATGGAACGTCAGCAGTTGGAAGATACACTCAAAGATCTCCGCTCCACCATCCAGAAGCTCTCTACTGAGAACTCCCAGCTCTTACAGTCTGTCTCGCAGATTACAGCTGACGCCGCCGCCAAAGCCAAGAAGCCAGATCGGTTTGACGCGTACCCCCCTTTTGACTTCGGCGACGGATGGTCGGCCAGCGAGAAGTCCCCCCTTAGCGCCAGCTGCATCCCGGATATCTCGATCCCCAAGTCTTACAGGGCACAAGTTCAAGCCAACCCTCTCAAGATGTTTGAGGGCAGCTCGGAAATCGAGGTGATCTTCAGCTTCCTCAAGACGCTCGAACATCACGCTCGCCTCATCAGACCGTGGACGGATATTCAACGCATCGAATATGCCATCTCCTACCTTCAAGGAGCCGCACAGATCTGGGCTATCGACGAATGGTACCCGCAAGCAACGCTCACCTGGGCTAACTTCATCGCCGCCTTCCGTCGCCGTTGGATCCCTGCCAATGCTCGCGTCCATCTTCATCACAAGTTAGCTCGCATGGAGCTCAAGGGCGTCGAAGTGGACCGTTTTAACGATCTCTTCGTTAACACACTCAACCTCCTGGATGTCGGCAACTTGGACACGATCTTCGAGGGCAACCAGTACTACAGCACCTACTGGGCGAAGATCCGAGACCCCAACATCATCTCCATGCTGACGCAGATCAACATCACCACCGAAGGAGGTTTGACGTTGGATCAGCTCATGCGCTATACAGCCAAGTTGATGGCAGCAAAGCTCACCGCCGCCGGCCCCAAACCAGCCGCTGTACCACCAACCACCACCCCGAGCCAGCGCAACACCAATCAGAAGCCACAGAAGAAGCATCATAGCCTCCACACCATTAGCAACGACGAGAACGAAGAGCATGAAGAGTCCCTCAACGCAGTGCAAGCTGGCCCATCCAATAACGCCACTACTGCGAAGAAACCCTCCGGATCGCCAGGGACCCCGAGTGCCAACTATAACAGCACCACCCCTCGTCTCTGCTACGTGTGCGAGCAACCAGGTCATATCATGAGAAACTGCGAGTTGAGGAAGGAATGGGTGAAGAGAGCAAAGTCGGAAAACTAGAGAGGACTAGACCAGCGCGAGTCGACGTCCTGAAAAGGTTGACATCATGGAGAAAGGAGGAAGATCTAGAGGCTATCGAAGTTCATTTAAATATTATCAATGACAGTAATAGACGCATAGTTCTTCACACCCGTATCCCTCTGTCGTCAACCAGCGCAACCCCAGAAACTATCATCACTCTAGCACTTGTCGATCACGGTGCATCCACATGTTTTATCAATCGCAATCTAGCCCATGAGATCGCCAGTCGAACCACTATCCCCATCACCAATCACGGCACTATGAGCGTACACCAAGCATCGACAGTTGACCAACACACAGTTTGCGAGCGGATCTGTATACCTTTACAATTATTCGACACAAACACGACTATGCCAACCACTATCACCTTCACCCTCTACGACCTCACCACCCACGACTTGATCCTTGGGATGGACTGGCAGGAAGCAGTGGGTACGGTCACTGACGCTCGAGAGAAGTCTGTACACATAAAATGTACCGGCCAAACTCTCCACAGCGCTTCAGATAGTACCGTGCCTACTGAAGGAGTCCGAAAGGACGTGGATGACATCGGGCAGGCAAGGGAGGAGGATAATCCAAGTTTGAGGGAAAAAGAGGACGAAATCTGTGACGAGGAGATTGAGGAGCATGAGAGCACTGCCTACGAAAACAACCCCCCCCCAACGAGCACCATCCGCGACTACATCGGAGTCCATAACATGCCTAGCACAGCTCGACCACGACAAGTACGCCGTAAGCACTACAGTCGCAATTACGGATTACAGACGATCCTCGCTCGTAACGTTCGGGACGATGATATCGTATTCGCAGTCCGTCTTCAAACAATACATACATCACCGCCCCCAACATCACCAGAAGCCCCTCCCCCAGCAACACCGTTATTCGAGGATATCCAACAACAGTACCCAACACTCTTCGACGAACCAAGAGGCGAGCCGCCGAAAGACCTCCCGAAGCTCAAGATTCGTACAGTGGAACATCATACCCCCCCCCACCGAGCACCGTACCGAATCAGCCGCGAAGAAAGGGAATTCCTCGATCAACACTTACAGGAATTGATCAACCGGGGATACGTACAACCATCAGAATCGCCATACGCAGCCCCTATACTGTTCGTGCGCCGAGCATCATACAACGGCAGCAAGAATGGCAAACTCCGAATGTGCGTCGACTACCGAGGATTAAACGCAGTGACCTTCAAAGATCGATATCCACTTCCACATCCTGAGGAGCTACTGGATCGACTCAACGGTGCTGCAGTTTTCTCCAAGATGGACATGCACAGCGGCTATCACCAGCTCGGAGTGGAAGATGACGATCAAGAGAAGACAGCGTTCATCACCCCAGACGGTTTGTACGAGTGGAAAATGATACCATTCGGTCTGGCCAACGCCCCGTCATTCTTCATGCGGCTTATGCACTCTCTGCTGAAGTCCCACATCGAGAACGGTTATTGTCTGGTATATCTCGACGATATCCTGGTGTTTACTTCCCAGACAGGCTCTGACGAAGAGACAGCCCAACTCCACCGCAAACACTTGGATGCCGTCCTCGCAGATATACACCGAGCCGGCCTCAAGCTCAAACCGACAAAATGCGAGTTTGCAGTGAAAGAGACGACGTTCTTGGGATACCGGATAGACGGCGAAGGGCTACACATGGAGGAAGCCAAAGTGCAAGCTATCCAGGATTGGCCAGCACCACGTACGGGCCGCGAACTTGCAGGATTCCTAGGCCTAGCCAACTTCTATCGGCGCTTGATCGCCAACTTCGCCCGAATTGCCGCCCCACTGTACTCTCTGGTGAACGTACGACCACAGCTTTTCCTGCGAGACTGGCGAGCTAGTGCACCAGCTCAAGCTGCCTTCGACGAGCTCAAAAGCCAACTGTCATCGTCAGCAGTAGTGGTAGCCCCTCAGAAGGATAACCACACTTTCGAGGTATACGTCGACGCATCAAACTTCGCCATAGGTGCCACGCTACGACAGAAGCAGGAAGGCCCCCACGGCGTTGAGGAACGTACAATCGCGTACTACTCGAAGAAGCTATCAGGACCAGAGACACGGTATTCTGCTTACGATCGCGAGTTGATGGGAGTTAAGGAAGCCGTCATGCATTGGAGACACCACCTATCCCTGAGCACCTTCACCGTACACTGCGATCATAAAACAGTACACCACGTCCTAGAGCAACGGTCCCTCTCCAACCGCCAGATGCGCTTCCTCGAACCCCTGCTCGAATTCGATTTTGAGATTCTCCACATAGACGGCGCCAAAAACTTCGTGCAAGATGCTCTGAGCCGGCGGCCGGACTACAAGGAACCAGCGGTGGTGCGGAACCTCCTCCACAGTCTGTCGATCGAGGTCAACGGCACAGACATCGTCGAAACTATCAAGGCCAAATACGACGAAGATGTCACAATCACCAAACTGATGACGCTCCTTCGAGATCCATCAGAAGCCAAATTCCTCGAGCTCACAGCCAAAGCGTCACCTAAGGAGACGCGGGCATGGAAGAAAGCACGTTTTCAAGCACGTAACTTCTACAAGCTCTCGGAGGACGGCGTCGTGTATCACACCTACAAACAACGTATCCTAGTTCCTAAAGTCCCTGAGCTGACGACGTTGATTATCGGTGAATATCACGACGTCGCCGGACATGGAGGCACTCTCAAAACGCTGGAAGGCTTGAGACGCCGATTCTGGTGGAAAGGCGTCGGAAAGGAGGTTGAATCCTACGTCGACAGCTGTGATATGTGTATGAGGATCAAACACCCCAATCACAAACCGTACGGCGAGCTACAACCAGTGCAACTACCAGCTCGCCGGTGGGATCGCGTCAACATCGATTTTATCACCAAGCTGCCTGCAACCACCGAAGGGAATGATACCATCGTCACCATCATCTGTCCGGTCACCAAACGAGCACACTGGATAGCTACACAGGAGAAGGGCTTACACTCCGAGGCATTCGCACATCTGCTGGTCCAAGAGCTTATCCGCTTGCACGGCTGGCCTAAGGAAATCCTCACGGACCGTGATCCTCGATTCACCTCCGACGCATGGGCCCACATCGCAAAGCGAGTCGGCACTCTCCTCAAATTCAGCACGTCCTACCACCCACAGACAGACGGCCAGGCCGAGAAAGCCAACGCAATTATCCAGACGTATCTACGTGCGGTATGCGTGCCGAACGAGGAAGGCATCGTTGACTGGGACAAGGAGCTAGCCCTCGGTGAATTCGCGTACAATTCCTCTGTACATTCAGCCCACGGAATGACTCCGTTTGAGGCAGATATCGGCTATAATCCGAGCTCACCACTCGATATAGCCTTAGTGGACCTTACAGAACCATGGGATAGTGACGACCCCCGACAGGCAGCAGGCGAAGCGTTCATCCTGCACCAGAAGGAAGTACTTCAACGGATCCGAGCCAAGCTAGAGGAGACCCAAGCCGCGATGGTAGCCAATCATACAGCCACCATCAAACAACCATTTAAAGCTGGCGACGAAGTCTACCTCTCCACCAAGCATTTGTCCGTCCAATACAGCAACCACGCGCCAGTCACATATCTGACTGTCGAGGAAGAGGAAGATCCTATTCGCCGCCGATCACGCAAGCTTCAACACCCCTTCTTCGGACCATTCACAATCGTCCGTATGATCGGTGAGAACGCCGCAGAACTGGACCTTCCTGAAGCATGGCAACTACACGATATCTTCAACGTGAGCCGCCTACGCCTCAAGAAACCCTCATCTACAGTCAAACACCCACACGCCACGCTGCCCCCACCGCTACGCACCAACCGCGGAGCCCCTGAGCACGAAGTCGAACGAATCGAACGACACGAGTACGTCAACGGCAAACGTCACTTCTGGGTTATCTGGAGAGATGGCTCACCCCCATCACTAGAACCGGTAGAACATCTTAAACCGAGCGCCAAAACCGCACTCCTCACCTACTATCTGGCGCAGAAGTGGCAGATCCCGAAGTTCCTGGCAGAGACGAAGAAAACATGGGATCTGGCTCATCCACCTACCAACACCCCACTCATGAATACACCACCACAACCAGCCCCGCTCAACCCCCCAGGCGCCAGGAGGAGCCGAAGGAAGGCAGGCTTAGCCGCCGAAGTGAACTACATGCATACGGAGAGACAGGAGGAGGAAACGAGGAGCATAGAGGAAGTACAGGAAAGCACAGGATGGGAAGCTTTTTGGAGTGAAATCACGGAGGATATCTACACAGTGATGGCAGTTACAGCTAGTTTCAACCCCCGAGCACGCAGGAGGCGCACGCGAGGGCGGGATGTGATGTAGAAGGTAGATTAGATAAGTCACGCTAAACCACGAATAGCTAGCTCGTAACGCGTAGTTAGAAGCGGAGGATTCACAGGAATGAGAGATAACCTTTACAACTCACAACAAGATGAGCTCAATGAGTTGATCTTACGATACTCAGACCTGTCAGGCACAACACGCCTTCAACGTTGGGCTCTTGGCTATTGTAATCGGCTTGAGATCAAGAGTCAATGCCCTAGCTTGGCACATATATATGCGCCAGATGGTCGGGAGCTCACCATTGAGAACCTGATGCTTGGTATAGAAGAAATGGTATTAGGTTTCCATCTATTGGAGGGATGGCGTATGAGGATAAGGCCTAACGGCAGTGTGGAAGCATGTGTCGACAAGTTGCGGGTTGATCTGGGATTCGAGAAAATGCCTGAAAAACAGCCGGATGGACGGGGGTTCTTTGACCGTAGTTGGTATGACTTGAGGGAGAAAAAGCTGACAAGGAGGCTTTTCTAAAACCCAGTAGGCAAAGACTCGGAGGAGTATAGATTTAGTTACGGGAAGATCTCGAAGGAATTATTAAAGTAGTATTTCGTAGTAGATCAGGAGAATATATCCCGGATAACAAAATATCATTAGCACTTAAGCAGGTTAAGTTAAGTAAGTGACACATATACTGTACTACTTTGATGGAACGATAACCGTCAGTGAAGGAAGAATGTCTCTGGTATGTATTGAAGCAAGCTAATGCATAATGGTAAGGCCTAAGGGTCGAGAGTATGAAGTAAAAGCAGTAGTGTATAAGTATGCATACGTAAGTATGGAGATAGAAAGACAGTTGCGATCTTCTGAAACTCCCCGATAAGCTTGTGCACTTAACTGAAGATGTGATGGTTCCGATTTGACATGTGACTTGAGATCCATACTGGCAAATTAATTGGAAGCTTCTTAATTAAGTAGCTCAGGTCATATTTGCACGGAAGCATCACTATGTAACAATAGTTATTAAGGATGCCGTTTACGCGAACCGGAAACCAAGGTTTAAACCCCTAAATCCGGGGTTTACCCCAACGGTTATAGCCGATTTAAACAATCCGGTTGGTGGTATTTTGGGTTTTGACCATCTGGTTGAGTTGTTAACCATGTCGTGTAAACACCAAAACAGTTGTTTGATCGCTTGGTTAAGCATCCCAGTTGGCTGTTAAGCATATGCATAAACACAAAACCGACCCGAGAAACGTATCGTTAACCGGCCATATTGCTGGTCAACCGGCCGTGTGAACTGTTTGCGAACGGCTAAGCATCCGGTTAACCGCATGTTTCGGGCTTTAACCAGGTATGTAACCGTCTGGAATTCGGCATAACCAACCCGTTAAACAGACAAACGTCCGGTTAAGCAGATGGTTGAACCCTTTCTCATCCAAGTAGAAAGGCGGTTGAGCCGTTTCGCATCTGGTTAACCGGAAGGTTAAGCAGGCACTGTGTCGTTTAGACATATATGTACTCGACCGAGGCCACGTTTACACATTCAGGTAACAAAGCAACAGTCAGGGAGATAATAGATCTAGAATCTAGATCGATCGATAGAAATTTGGCATTAAATTCTTCTAGTTCCACCACCAATCTCTTCAATCTTTCGAAGAGTCGCATCCAGAATCCGCTGCCTTCCATGGGATGTCCAACATCCGTCTTTCCATGTTACATAATTCTTATCGCCTCGTTTCATTAGACCAATGAGACAATGAATGCTAATAGCAGATATGAATGACGGTGGAGGGCGCTCCAAGTGATGCCGATATTCCGGATGTGGCCTTAACCGAACGAGGAAGCGATCTCGGGTTTCTTCGACTGGGAGATCCTTGATGTATGCAAGAAGAATTCGATTGTCTGCCCGATTATGGGTTGCCGGCCGTGGCTCAGGTGTATTGCCATCGCCATGGCCAGGAACATTGTCCGGCGGACGGATCATATTCTCAAGCACCTCCCTCGGATCCTCTGTTGATAAGAAGAACAACACCTGACCAAACAAAGAGTGTTCACCACGCTGGTTGCCTGCACCCTCCAATCCGATTTCGTTCTCATGGATATACTGTACAAACGAAGAGGCTCTTATCTTGTCTTCTCTGACCTCCAACCCAAGGTGATCGGCTCCCTGGCCTTGAAGGATATCAACCTGCCTCATGTTCGATGGCGCACCGACCGTGACCCTTATCCGTTTTGCAAAACCGTCAACACCAGCATACGACAAACGATCCGTAGGATATGTGATATCCATGGCTTTCCACTTGACTGGGTTCAGTTCATCTCTGATAAACCTTTCCATCCCGTCACGAGTTGCGAGATCCGGATGCAGGGCTAGAACATCATGCATGGTACCATACAGCTGCTGTGCCTGGAGGAAATAATTCAACATTGTCATTTCCTCTGCAGATAGCTCGGCATCGGTAGGCTGGAAGAAGCGAATTTCCTTTTCAAGATCGACAGTAGCATCCAGAGCGAACCGGAACAGCTCGGGGTCCCGGAGAAGGGGTTGTTGCCGATCGCGATCGTGAGCAGGTATTGGTTCTAGATCTGCAGCACCGGCTGGCCGACCGAACTCCTCTTGATGGCGTCGAGCTCGGATCAAGCGATGGAAAGGGCGAGGCTCTCCGTTTGCTTCGTAAATAATCTCTTCATCTCCCAGCACATGGTAGCCTGGAAGCATACGCATGTTCAGCAGGTCAAATCCAGGAGGTGGAGACAGCAGGCCAGAGGCACTGTCGGTGGAATGGCTCGCACTGCGGCGGTGCTCATGATCTTGTTGTCGGCGGCCGCGGTCTGCGCCCACTTGCTGTCCACGATGATCATGAGGATCCCGCATGCGTCGATCATATGGTGGAAACAGTCTTTCACGACCGGGTATGACAGGTAGCGCTGGATTGGAGAACAAATCAAACAACGGCTCATGTATGAACATACGAACAGCCCTTGCCTTTCGGGACCGAGAAGATGGACCATCGGCGACGATATCACCCGGTAGAGTCTCGCCTCTGAAACGGTATGCCTCCTCGAGCTGCTGTCGGAAAAGAGCGAACAATGGCACGAGTAGCAAGTGGCCATCTCGATTGCTACACAAGCCGTCACCGAGAGGCGTATCCAGCCCAGTTCCTCTCACTCCACCTCGTGACATGGAGGCAGCATTCGTATGTCCTTCCTCTATTGATTGTCGAATGTGGCGGAAATCGGTGAGAGAGGGCAAAAGGTAAGGGACAAGCTTCATTACTTCGAGCATGTAAATATACAGGAACATGTGCTCGTTTGGACGCTTTTTGCTTCTTGTTATGCCTGTAGTCACGGAAATCAGCCATCAGCATCAAGATTATAAATGTACAACATGTAAGTACGTATACGCGGTATACGGTACATGAACAAAAATGGGCCAGGTAAACAAAGTAGACAACGTACCATACTGTCCGCATTTCTCCTCCATCTTGAACTGCCAGTAGGCTGGCATTGGGCCGCACATGCAAATGCCATGGCCGATATGAGTACCACATAGATGATATGTTGGCTTGGTGAGGCGCAAACGGGCAAATTCCAACCGGTAGCAGTGAATCTCAAAATACTCGACAAATTCGAACATGAGGCGTTCCAATACGTCGCATTCCTTCCATGTAATTGTCCGTCTGCTGGCAAGCTCAACTGCTATGGACACCTTCTGCAGGATCTTGTAGTCATCTCGGAAATGGAGAACGGAGTTTGGTCGGAGGTAGATGAGTGCCTGCTGAATTGCCCACGAGTACCAATTTACGGCTTTCATGCCGTTCCATGCTTTGTCGATGTTGAAAGATTCGCCAAAATCGGTCGGATAGGTGGATTGTGAGGCCTTCATGTCTATTCCGATGGCGACCCAGATATAGTCCGCAACAAATAGACGCTCCTCCTCACCAGGTGGTATTTCTGTGCCCTTGAGTATTGTATGAATCTTCTTCAGTAATCCCAGCAATATGGCATGCATGTAGTCTGGAGGAAAAGACCACGGGAATATGACAGACTCAAGCTCAGCGAGGATAGAAGAGCCCTTGATGCCGTACAACTTGCCCAACCGCTCATCTGGGCGGAGTCCGGGGCCGCCATCGACCAAGCTGGCAATTTCGCGGAAGGTGGCATCATCACGGAGACGTGGATTGAGACGGTTGTGGTCCCCATGAGGTCCAAAGTCAAAGTAAGGTTCATCTCCTTCCCGAAACCCATCCTCTCGGTCGATTATATGTGCTGGAGTATCGATTGGCTGACGATGAACACACCGAATGCCAACATTTTCGATATACAACCCTGAAATCTAGATAACGAATGTAATCAGCGCATTATTCATCGTGATCGATCGACACGATCTCAAGGACTTGTGCGGTAAACAACAGGTAGCCCCGAGCTCGCAACCGATAAGGTTATATATGTACACAAGCTCATGATCATCACAGACGGCCGACGCATACATATACAATTGGATAGGGTCCTTACCTCACAATATTCGCAATAACTCTTCGCTCTGTTCCCAAGAGTCATCATCAGCGGTGCTCTGGCAATCATATCGGCCCCAATGATGACGATATAGGCACGTAGAACAAAGGATTGGTTATTCCGGAAAGCATTAAATGCCCTTATACCTTCCAATCTGCCCAGTCTCTTGAACTCGTTGACCAGCGGGCGGAGGAAACTATCAAGGCGACCAGTTGGCTTGCGGGGACCGGGTATGAGACCATATGTGATTGTATTCCATTCCTTGAACCGGACTTCTGTCGGTAGGTTGTAACAAAGCAACATCAAGGGCCATATTCCAAATGAAGCTCGCTTGTTGATTGTCTTGTACTCATCACAGCTGAAGTAGAATGCCAGATCCGTTGGCATGTCGAATAGTCCCTGTAATCGCAAATGATCTGTTAGATATTTGTTCATACACCGACCGCTGTGTACGTGCAAGTACTGGCCATGGACATGTATTGATATTACCTTTTCTTCTTTCAGAATCCGATTGAACAAGATACCAGACCAGAAATCCGCGAACAAGTGGTCATCAGTCGATTTGGCTGCTTGGACAGGATATGTCTCCAGAAGCTCCGCCTTGTACGCATCAGAGTACCATGCAACAAGACGTGGGATAATAGGGATTGTCCAATATATGGCACGCGGTCTGCGAACTCCATTCTTGACCACAAATCTCGACTCGCCACACGACGGCTCAAGGCACCTAGTAGTCCGCTCGTCGTCATCGTCGAATGCCATGCAGTTGTTGACACACCTGCCGTGACTCTTGTAGTCCATGCCGGTTAACTCCACCAATCGACATTGTGCAGTCCGCATTTCATATGGCCTAACATTGACGCCGCTCCTATCAGACGATACCCCGTGGAAATGCCGAATCTCTCTTTCTGCCTCCTTTACGATCTTGTATCGTAGGACAATGTCTGTCCACGCAAATGTACTCAAGTCTTGGAGGTTCAGCTCAGAGCGACCGGTAAACAACCTTGCGAGCTCTTCGACGGGGGGGGGTGATCCTGGGTTTCTCCCTGCTAGACCATCGGGCCCGAATAGATCATCAAGCATATCATCAAACTCCTCGATGCTGATTCCCAGTTCTTCCAAGTGAGGCTGTGGATTGAAATCAGATTCCGGGCTGGTTGATCTCTCCTGTTGCTCCATCTCTTGCTGTATCCTATCGTCCTCGTCATCCTCTTCATTGGCGCCAGATGAATTCGAATTAGCGGGAGTGTTTGCATTTGGAGAATGCGGTCGCGATCGTGTATGCTGTTCATGTGTCGCCGCCGGTGGCTCGTCGGGACCACCATCGTTCTGCTCACTGAGAATGTACTAATGACTGGCCGTCCTCATCTCTGATGTTTTCTAGATCCAGTGCGTGCTGATCATGACGAACTCGAGGCGGGGTACTCAAACGAACACCCATTGCAATCCGTTCGTTTATGCGCTCCTCCAGCTCATCAGGCTCTGACCTCCCGGATCCTGCTGATGCACTATGTCTCCTTATACGTTTCCGCTTCGGTGCAGGTGGTGTAGAGCTACAGCGAAACTGAGGAGTGCTGAGTCGTTGTACATGCCTCGTTTGTCGCGGCAAGCTATGACCATCTGTAGTATTACTGTTTCGCAGCGATGGCGGATCTGCACTGGCACTGTATGACCGACCACGCATACGAGAAGTGGCAGTATGATCCGGTGATTGCCCGTGATGGTTCCAACGAGAATCATGAACGTGATGCTCACTTCCAGGGATATCTGGGTATGCCCGGTTGGAGTGGAAATGGCCTTCCATTTCGGGTGCTGTGTCTGACATAACGGAGCTTGCATGACGATACCGTTTCGTTGGCCTTACCAGGTGGGGATGTCCTTGTATCTACGTATTGTTCACTAGAGTCAGCTGTCGAATCTCACGAGCTGCATGAATTGTAGCGCTGGGGGGGCGGAGAGGCATAGAGAGAGAGAACTTACAACTTCATGTTCATCTGATGTGTCAGAGACCCCACCAGATATCGATACACCTAGGCCTTCTTGTTCATAATCAATGACCATTCCATCCTCTATGTAGTCATACTCATGAGACGAGACAGACATTGTAGGCGAAGGTCTAGATCTAGCAGAGACAAGGCTATCCAGGTCGCCGTCGCGATCGGAGAGGGGATGGGCGTATATGGGCCCCGAAAAGGCACTGCTACCATCATGCCCATCATCGCGATCAACGAACAATCGCACTCCCGGTGATAGTAACCCTCCCGCCTCACTATCCGAGTCATAATCAGCTGCAGCCGACGTAGAAGGCGCATCCGAGAAGTTGTCGAGTGAATCTGCCCTCGAGTCCCGGTGCTCATGATCAATCCGTAAATCCCAGTCGAATGCATGACTCATGGCTCTTACACGAATGTGTTGTGGCGAGAAGGGCGAAAGATGGGGAGAATTCCGGTATATTGCAATCAGATTTGGAACCTCGACATATGTCTTTGCTTGTGTACTGGTCGACGTCGGCTGAGGTATATGGTACGTATATGCCGGCCGGCTGTATGTTGATATGAGGAGAGAAGAGCTCGAGGCGGACTTTGGATGCGGTACTGGCGATATATAGTCTGGATCTCTGTGCCGGAGCCGTTTCTGATGCTATATGAGTTCCTACGCGCGAGCTCAAGGCCTGTAGTGTGTATGTTAGAATTGGATCAATTGATTGCAATGCTAACCATGGATGTGATTTTGGTCGCGTACCTTTCAATCCCTGTCCATGTTCTTCACCACAAACTCTCGGATTGTTTGGGTACGCGTCGGGTCATAAATTTCGTTTGCAAGAGAAAGAGAGAAAGAGAGAAAGAGATGTTGGTCTGGCTGATCTGTAGCAATACAGAGCGCGAATGTACAGTTTGGACGATGCGTACTTTGCAATTGGCAGTTGTCGGAATTGGAACTGTTTGTGGGGCCTCAAGTCCGCGAAGAGAACTGCAGGCACTGATGTTCAGGGACAAGGGTTTCACAAACGGCTGTCGCAAATCCATGTGTACATTTCGCTGATACAGATAACAGCGCTAGCCTTAAGCACAGAAGATGGCCCATGCACCGTTGAAATCTCAAGATTAGATCGCCAAGAACGCCCGTTTGGGCTAGGCCTGTTTGTGGTCGAATCAATGGGTATATAAGATTTCGAATCTCACGTCCACCTAGAAAGCACACACCCTACTCAACATGGTTCGTGAGTCGTGGTTCGATATATATATCTACCACGGCACGTATAAGAAGTCACATTTACCACAATACATTCAATCAGTCCTTCAAGTGTTACAAAGAAAGCGGAAAGTACGAGTTCAAAAGCATCGAATTGAAGGCACAAGGTTGGAAAGTAGAGAATTAGGAAGCTCGCAAATGGCGAGTACGAATAGATCGAGTCAAGCAAGATCCAGACCATGGGGATGTCAGATACTATTCGTCTTATTACGTGCGAATATTATTAGTTGGAGCTTTCTACAGAGAAACACACGAAGACCATAGCATATATCTCGAGCCACGTGCAACTACGTAGCAGATGAGCACACGATCATATTCACATACCAGTTACTGTTTTCCGATTGATTATGGGGATGATTTCTTGTTCATTGCCGTACGTCCTTCAAATACATGGCTGCCAGACAGCACACGAGCAAGTTTGCAATGCAATTGGTTATCTTAGCTACCTAGGTACCGTAGCAGAGAAACACTGCACGTTTGCGAATTGGAATTGCTAGGCATGCGCACCAGCTGCATTCATTATGAGCATGACGCACATTTACGTACCAAATGAGAAGATTAAGTACGTATGTATGTACTTACGTGTACACCATAGCAGAGAAAGACTTCATGTTTGCACAAGCTCCAACCCGGCCATGCACGTATACGTACGAGAAGAATTCGAAACGTATACGTATACCGTAGCAGAGAAGCTCTCCACGTCCACACATCCATGGCCATGGTCGTAAATATTATGCAAACTGAGTCACACCGCGATCGATCCTAGATCATATATCGCAGCAGAGATTCACTCCACGGCACTCAATTCAATTGCAAGCTTTGCGTATATATGAGCCTTATAATTAAGAATCCTTTTACTTATAAGACCACCTCACTGTTATGCAAACCTTGCGATGTTAGGTTGATCATGAATCCACACATGGGGATGCGAACCGGAGCAGAGCAACCCTTCACGAGATACCGACAATGAACCATCACTCAACTACTATCGACTCTAATAGGACCGGGTTGTAATCTATGGGCTACGTATACTCCAATAAAATATCAAAAATATATACACTCATTCAAAACCATTATTGATCATGGTAGTCTAGATCGACAACGGATTCGACTGATGTGTCGCCGTACTCCACCATACCAATAACTATTTCATCCCATCATAGTAATATATCCATCATCAGCAACATTGATATCGTAAAAATAAGTAGAAGAACAAAAACAAAGGGGGCAATGCAGAAGTATTGGTTACATGTCCATCCCGTTCCAACCCTGGTTCTGCTGATCTGGTCCACCTTCTTGATGCTTCCTAGCAGCCCATTCCTGTTGTCTCCTCTTCCTATCTGCCACGGCCCGCCTCAGTACATCTTTTCTGGCGTCTCTCCGCCTGTCCCGCTCAACCTCTATCCTAAACTAAACAGCACCTTCCGGCACAGCAACATTGCGACCGTATCTCGTCTGTGTCTGGGTCGGCCGCCAGCTCGTGTCGGATGAAAGAGTCTGCAACGAGGTCGGAAACTGGATGTTGTATTTAGCCGTCTGTTGCTCCATTCTTGTTGGTACGCGTTTTGGTGACCGCATATGTGGGAGATTGTAGTCGCCTGGCATTGGAGAGGATGGTGACATGGTTCTGGCGTCACGAGCAGCCACAGTCGGTCTCGGATACATGCCCACGAAACGACGGTCTCGGGCGCTGGGAGCTTCGTAACCCCGATTACTCAACTGGTTCGAAGTATTGCCACGGTCGGCGTGGTTTGTCTGAGCTCCATTTTGCGAGTATTGGAGTGTCCTCTGGTGCCGATGCTCATGCTCCCTGGAACGAGACCTGCGAGCTTGTCCATGATTGGGAGGCAATGGAACTCTCGGAGGTTGCGTATACACCTGCACACAACCTCTACCTCTACTTGAGGCATCGTTCCCATGTGAAATGTCAGAGGTGACGGGAGCCCCGAGTCGGATCTTTCCATATGGAACTGGTCCTGACTCATTCGACGACCGGCGATGACTTGTGCTACTCTGTTCTTCCTGCCATCTCCTTTGATCGGAATGCCCAGTCGGTCTAGATATCAGCTGGTTTGCGGGTCCCATTCGCTCCCTTGACATCTCTCCGTTATATCTGTCTCCTAGGCCTCCTTTGTAGTATACCACGCTATCATTTGGCCGCAAGCTGTCTTCTTGACCGTGGCCGTGGCTGTAGGGGTGATAGCCTTCGGCACCCTTCCGGCCATATTCATCCGTCCTATACCCACCTACATGAGGCCGATCCAGTTCATTGTCATGTTCTCTGTCATGATAAACATCGCCATACAACCTGTCAGCATGACCATCATGACCATGCGACGTCGACCCTTGATAACCGTGGCTAGGCCCAGATGTTGACCGTGATCGAGGGCGTTGACGATTATCAACATGTTGTTCAAAGTCAGACTCATTGCTATAGTAACCACCGTGTCCATGATCCTCATCATCGGGATGATTGTATTCGTTTTGTCGGAATTCGTACTCGTCAACTCTTGGTCTTTTCGACATTGCGGATCTACCAGACTGGCCATGCCTAGGGTATCTGGACGAATTCGAAACTCCGGATCCATATATAGGGGTTTCCTCGTCAAGATCTGATTCGTAATCATATTGACCGCCGCCATCGTGCTTGTACCCGCGGTCTCTGTCTCTCTCCGTGGTCCTAATGGGAGAGCCATATCCATGATCAGAGTAGTAACCACTCGCTGCTGCGTATGGCATATCATCATCATGGCCTTCAGGGCCACTCCTCCCATAACCAACTGTGCCATTTTCCATAGCGTGGACCATGTTTCCCGTTAATGGGTCCCTCCTTTGTGGCTGCATGTTGAGAGCTGACTGAGGCCGGCTGACGTCCTGAGCTCGAGGAAGGGCACCCGACATATGGAACCGATCATCATGGCCATCGTGATTGAAGGGGAGACCATGATCATGCCCAAAA